>QAPF01000035.1:0-295407 GCA_004367935.1 Colletotrichum sidae
GGTAAATAATACCTACTAGTATATTACTAATAAATTACTAAATAGGTATATTATATTCTAAAGTATTATATTACTAATATTATAAAATTAAGTAATTATAATAATATTAATATATAGGATTCACCTAGAAACTATCTGCTAGGTAGTAAGGATATTCTTACTAGAAGTTTTAATATAGATATAAATAGCTAATTATATAATAGGGAGGAATAGTATTCTACTATATTAGAATTAAATCTAAATCTCTAAATATAAACTGCTAATAATTATAATTTTCTAAATAGTTTATAACTCCTTAATCTTAAGCTATCTTAATATTAACTCGATATTTATAGTACTTTCATAAGACTAGTATTAAAATAGTATATTAAGAAATATTAAATATTTCGTCTAAATATATAGTATCTATTAGTATTTATATAAAAACTATAAATATTACTAAAACCTATTATAACTCCTACTAATTCTTAATAGATTTTAATTATAAATATCTATTAACTTTATAATAAAATTATTATTTATTTAAAAAACAACCTTAGGTTCTTAATAGTAATTATAAATTAGCTATCTAAATATATCTAATTAGAAACTATAATATCTATAACTACTAAAATATATATAAAGAAGTTTTAAAATACTTAGTAGTAATTCTATAGTTTCCCTAAGTTAATTATTACTAATTATAACTCAGACTAAATTAATATTTTTTAGATAATATTATATTAGTTAATAGGAGTATAGTAATTATTATTAATATTATTCTACCCCTAGATAGATAATAAGATAGAAAAAGTAATACTTAAGATTTAAATATTCTTATAAATATATATTACTTTCTTATAACTAGACTAGCTAGCTTATTTTATTATATACTAACTAATACTAAATAATAAAAATTCTTTAATTACTAGGATTAGCCTAAATAGGCTTCTAAATAAGTTTAATATTATACCTATTTTATACTTTCTAATAATAAAATAGACTACTTATTTTAATTTAAAGTATATTTTAAAATTCTTATCTTATTTTAAAAATAGTATTACTATAACCTAAATAGTAATAGTATATATATAGTAATACAACGAAATAAATACTAATAAGATATAATAAGTAACTAAGAAGTTCTAAATTAAGAATAAAATATAGTTGTTACTACGCTATATTAAGACAAATTAGCTAAATAAGAAGCTTAACTAAATAGCCTCTAAATACTAAGTTATCAATATACTAAACCTATTAAATATTATATTAGACATCCCTATAGGTATCTACTTAATATTCTATATTAATTTTATTAAATAAGTAGAAAATAGCTTATTACTATTCTAATAGTATATAGATATATATCTTAACCCTATCCTAGTCCCTATTAAAGAAAATAGTAAGACTTATAAAAAATATAAAATTAAAGAAATATTAATAATAAAGAATATTTTAAAATAAAGCTGTAATTATAATATACTAATTAAATAGAAGAATTATAATATCTTAATATAAGACTTTTTAAAAAGTCTTATTAATAATAAGACTATATTACAATTTAAGTTATAATATAGAAATATTAGAAAGAATAATAGACCGATATTAATTTACTAATAATAAAAAACTATATAGGCTACAAACTAGATAATATAATAACTTATAAAAAATATATATAATCTACTACAAAACTTACCTTTTAAATATTAAATATATAAATTAAGTAAAAAAATTAATATTATCCTACTCCCCCTCATATTCTTAATATTCCTCCTCCTTTTTATTATTATCCTACTCTTCTTCCTCCTTATTATTAGAAATAATAATAAGTAGTACTAACTTAGAAGTAAGATATTATTAATACTAGTAGAAACTAGTAATATTATAATAATAATAAATAGGTAAGCTAGTATCAACAAAGCTAAAAATATAATTATAATATTAGTGGGGTATAATACGACTACTAAAATATATTATAATACCTTACTATAAGGAAATTAATATAATAAAAATAGGAAAAAAAAAGAAAGACTTATTATTATCTATATAATATTACTAAGACTAGTAAAAACCTACTTAGGGATAAAAATAGAAATAGGTATAAAAATGCCTTTAGCATATAATAAAAAAGTAATAAGTATAGTAATAATATAGGCTAGGGGTACCTACTAGGTATAGTAAAAATAGTTATTATAATACTAAACTATAGAAGAAAATTCTAATAAAAAAATAGAGACGCGGCAGCTTTTAGAACTACTTTTTTTATTAGTAATAGTAACTATAGGAGTAATAATATATTTACTAAATATAATTAAAATATCGACTTAATAGCTAGTAATATATAACTTAAGACTAATAGTAAAGAGGTAGGAGCCCTACTTATACTTACTTTTTAACTTTAAATATTTATGATAAGATTAGTTATAACCTAATATATAAGTCTAAGGGAAACTACTCTTATTATATTTAGAATAATAATTAAAATAAGTAGAAATAACTATATCAGGAAATTAATTCTTATCGTCATTAGAATTACCTCTAATAATATAGTTACTATAAGTATAAAAGTTAGACTTAAAAAGAATATAATAGTAAGAAGAGTTATTATTAAGAAGTTTGGAATTAGTAATAATAGTAGTAGATATAGTAATAAGAAGAATATAAAAAAGAGAAGTATAAGTAGAGGGGTAGTAAAATAGTAGTATTATAATAAGTATAAAATAAGAAATTATATAATTCTAAAGAAAGGGAAGTAGACTTATATAAGGAAAGAAGAAAGGGGTTTTTTATAGACTAATAACAAAAAAGTATAATATAAAATTACTTAAAGTAAATATAATACGAATTTTCTTATTAGGAGGACTATTTAATATTAGTAATATCTGAATTTTCTTATTAGTAGGATTATTTAATATTAATAGTATTTAGGGGAAATATTTTAGTACATTTTTCTAATTAGTTAGGCTAGCTTAAGTAACTAGATATTACTAATATATTATTAAAACTATTAATACTAGGTGTTATTATAGTAATAAGGTAAAGGGGTAGTAAGAAGTATATTACAAACTTAAGCCTTAAGGCTTATATAAGATATTACTATTAGGACTCCATATAACTACTACCCCTATAGTCTAATAAAAAGTTTTTACTTTAAGTATAAACTCTTTAAATTTATTATAATACTATTAAGGCACTACTAAAATATCTCTTATAGCTAGCCTCTAATATCTATCTAACTTTTACTTTCTAAAACTAAAGACTAAATTATTAATTACTCAATCTTAATTTTAAAATTAATTTAATATTTAGCTAGTCTTACTTTTTAATAGAGTTTTCTAAGGCTTTTTAATTTTAATAAATAGGTATATTACTCTCTCCTTTTAGAATAAAGTAGCTTATTTTATATTAATAGAAATAAATTACTAGAAGAAACTAGCTTCTAATATTATTTAAATTATATATCTTACTAATAAGTATAATAATATACTAATAAATACTTTAAGTCTAATACTATCCTCTATAAAGTATTCTTATATTTTTTTATTATATATTCTTAATATTTAGATAGAATAAGAAAGATAAATAAAATATATTCTAAATTTTGATTTAAAAAGTAACTATTAATAATATAAATATTATAATAAAGACTTTTAAGTATTTTAATAGAATATAGGAATTTACCTAGGCCTATTTTTCTAATTTATAATTAAATAATAATAGAAGTAATTAGCTTACTAAGTCTCTTATATTACTATAAATTCTTTAGGTCTAATACTAATAATATATAGTAGAATTCTTCGCTATATTTATCGCCAGACTAAGAATATTACTATATATTATAAATATATTTCCTTATCTTAACTTTTACTAATAAAATAATAAAGAAATAATTATTTATATAATATTCTACTAGTCTTTTAGTTCTAATTAGTTAATTAGAATTATATTAGCTTATAACTTCTTTAGTATAGCAATCTACTATATTATTACTATATATACTAATATATACTAAAATCTACTTAATAGTAATATAGTTAAAAAACTTACTCCTTAGCTTATAGATCTAATGAAAGAATTATCTACTTTCCCTAAAATATAAATTAATTAGAGAGTAGACTATACTTATATTATTAATATAAATATATACTAAGCGGAAAATACTAATTTTCTTAATATATTAGAATACTAAGGCTACTACTTTAGACTTCCTATTATATACTAAGAATTAAATATAAAAGCCTAAGTATATCTTATTTTAATCCCTAATTTTAAAGTAGTAAATAACTACTCCTATCTTAATATCTATTTCTAAACTATTAGTATAAAAATAGAAAGTATTTAGTTAAGAGTAATTTAGTATAATAATATACTATTAATATAGAAATAGGTTATTATAATAATAAAAACTAGTAAATATAACTATATTATACTAAATTAAAACTATAGACCTAATATTTAAAAATAATTTAAAAGGAATATTACTAGTACTCTTTCTCCTAAGCTCCTTATTTTTTATACTAATTATTATATTTAGGTAGAATCCCTAGGGTTTATTAGTATAAATTAGTATTATCTTAATATCTAGAAAACTTATATTTAAGTTGCCTAGTATTACTTCTTGAAGTTAGGTTAGTAGGCTTTAGTTTTTTTTATCCCTTAGATTTATATAGATATTATTAACTATTAGTTATCTTCTAGAATAAGTTGCTATTTTAAAGAATTTCTAAAAATACTATTTATCTAATTTAAACTTAGTAAGTATAAAATATAACTTAATATTTAAAACTTCTTTTAAAGTCTTCTTAAAAACTCCTATAATTTATATTACTATTTAATATTAGATTTAACTAAGTTTTTCTCCTATTAGAGATTATTTAAAGTCTATTTTATACTATAGTATATAGCTATATATAAAAGCCGGCAGGATAATATAAATATATATATTTCTAAAGGCTTTAGTTTTAATACTATATATAGAATTACCTATATTTTCTACTATACTTTTTATATATAATCTAATAATTATAACTACTACTATAAAATAGGCTTTAAAACTAAAGATATAATTAAAAGTAATCCCTAAAACCTTAATTTTATTTTTATATTTAATTAGTTTAAAATACTTATAGAAGTAAATAAGTAGTCTAATAAATATTATAAAATATAAGTATTCTAGTTAGTTGAAATATATTATATAGAATTTACCCTAGTTAAATCTAATATTATATTTTAATAACTATTTCTCATAAAAGTCTAAAGCCTTATAGAAAATAACTATTAGATTAGACTAGTCAATTATTTTAATTATTAATAATATATTATCTATTTATATAAGTAATATCTCTAGGTAATTAAATTCTTCTACTAAGTCGGTATTAAAAAAGATAAATAATATAGGAGATAGTAGAAAGCCTTAAGAAATACTAATTTATACTTTTTATTTTAAAATAGTGATATCTAATAAGTAGAACTAAATATATCAGCTTAAGAAGAAGTTTTCTAACTAGTTAATTATATTATAGTCTATCTTCTACTTCTTTAGGTTATATATAAAGTATATATAGGAGATATAGTTAAAAATACTTATTATATCTATTATAATTAATACTATTTCCTTATTATTATACTATATATTATAGACTACTTCTATTAAGAAGTAGAAGGTAATTTTATAAATAATCCCTTTCCTACTTCTAAAGTAATTTTTAAAAAGTATAAATTTACTACTAATAAGACACTAAAGTCTCTCTACTAAGACTAATTCTAAAAACTTACCTAAAGAATTAAGTAGTATAATAAAGTAATATCTATTTATTATAATATATATTTATCTTATTTTATATAAAATAATTATAATAGCCTTACAAAAATATTAAAAATAGTATTTTAAAATAAGACTTATATTAAATATAGTAAAAACTACTTATAATTATAAAAAGTCTTCTTTCTCTAAATAAGTCTTATTAAGTAGGCTTATTTTAATAGTTTTATTAAAGAAGATATCTAGGCTAGATACCTTTTAGAAACTTATCTATATAGCTACTTATATAATCTTAAAAGTAGTAATAAGTAGTAGAAAGTATAATTCTAAATATATAATATCTTCTATAATATTACTTAAGTTAGCTTCTTCTTATAATAAGAAGAACTTTATTTATAATATACTTATTATATTAGTATTCTTAATAAGTATAATACTATTAATATTAAGTTTTTCTATATATAAGATTTATAAGTTTTTATTATTTTTTATTTATTTCGCTATTTTTTATAAATAGTTATAATAAGTAACTACTTTTTTAAAGAAGTCTTAATATAAGTTTTATTTCTACTTTTTAAATATATTCTTATAGTCTTAGTTAGCTTATATTACTACTATATTATTTAGTTCTAATAGATATTATTATACTTCCTATTTAATATATCTCTTAGTCTATTTAGATTTTATAAAATTTAAAGTCTAATTTTTCTTATTATATATAATATTAATATAATATATTAAGACTACTACTTCTACTACTTATTTAAATATCTAGATAAAATAAATAACTTTTATATCTACTTCTTCTTTTATTCTAAAATTAGCTAAGTCTAGTAGTAAGATTTTATTTAATATAAATTAGAATTTTAAATTATCTATTTTCTTATAATTCTAAATAGTTTTAATTATATTAATAATATATATTAGAGTGAGAAATATAAATAAGATAAATATATAATTAGAAATATTATTCTTATCTAATATAGTCTTACTAAAGTCTAGAGATATATTACTAAAATAGAAATTAATAATAAAATCCTTTTTATATATCTTATTATTTCTTATCTAGCTTAAATAAGTTTTTATCTTCTTAAAGATTATCTAGTTTAATTATAAGGCTATAATATATATCTATAAGAAAAATCTCCTTATATTAAGATATATATTATCTAGAGATTAATCTTAATAATAAGTATTAAAATTGCCTACTATAATTAGCCTATTATAAAAAGTTCTCTTAGTAGTTAAAAAAGCCTCTATAATAATATTATAATTATTATTAGTAAGAAATTAGTATATATTAATAAATAAGAATTTAATATTACTATATTTAAAGAAAATAATTATAGTAATTTTACTATAGTAAATTATTTCTTATTATTAAGTTAGTATATTCTTATTAATTAGTATTATAATTCTAGCTTTAGTATTTTTTATAATAATCTAGTAATTACTATCTTTTTTATAAGTAGTAATATTATCTAAGTCTTTTTTATTTAGTTATAACTTTTAGATAGCTACTACTATTAATATATCTATTTTAATTTTTAAGTCTAAGTTACTAAAGAAATATACTATAGGTATATATTAATTCTTATAATTATATTAAAATATTATAAAAATAGTTATTATTTCTATTTAAAACTTATTACTAATTATTATAGTTAGTCTACTTCTTCTTAATACTATTATCTAAATTAAAGTCTAAATTTAAGTCTATTAGGCTAGCTATATAGAATCTATTTTTAATTTAGTCTATAAATAAGTCTAATTACTTATTATTACTAATTTATTAATTTAAATTTAATAAAAAATAGTTTTCTTTTTCTATATAAGAATAGAAGTCTTAAAGATATACTATATAACTTATAATTTAAATAATAAAGAGTTTTACTATAGAAATAACTTATTAGTATATCTATAAAGTTCTAAGGGGTAGTTTAGACTTAATTATTACTATAGTTTAGGCATTTTAGCTATAAAATATTTTTACTATTTATTTAGTTTTAATATATTTATAATATCTTCTTTAGGAGTAGACGTATTAATAGATAATAATAAGGCTTCTTTTTACTTATAAATAACTAGTATTTTAGAACTTCTTTTTAATCTTAATTTAAAAGCCTTTAGGGTAAATAAATCTAGCTATTTTATCTTCTATATCTTTTTAAAATTAGTAATACTTTTTCTTACTATTTAAATAGTAGTAATATTTTAGTAGAATATATATTAAAATTTTAAAATCTTAATTTAAATTTCTTCTAATATTTCTAAGTCTAAATTGTTAAGTTACTAGTTAATCCTATTAGTATAGTAGTAGTAATTAGTTATAAAAATATAGTTTTTATCTAAGTTATAACTTAAATTATTAGTCTTACTAAGTAAGATATATACTACTTACTATATTATACTAATAATAATTTATATTATTAAAGACTTAAATTTCCTATAAATTACTATCTTCTAAATATTTCTAATTAGAATTATTAAATTCTAAAATATTTTAGAATTAAATAATTTATATAGAATATAATTTAGAGGAGTCTTATAAAATTTTTTTTTTTTAAATATAACTAGTATAATTTATTATTAGTTTATATTACTAGACGTATTATAAATTTTAGGAGTTTCTAAAATTCCCCTCTTTCTATTTTAATTAGTTTTCTTATCTATTTTAATTTCTACTATATAAATATTATATCTCTAATTTATTAAGCCTTTCTTATATTATAAAACTTATTATATTATAATTCTAAATTAGTAAATCTTACTAATTAAAAAGTAAGATTCTATATAGTTAGTATATTTCTAATAATTAATTCTAATATAAAAATACTTATTTTTAATATACTTTTTAGTATAAATATTATATTTTACTAAAGATTAATAGAAAGTTCCTTTATATTTATAATTTTAATAATTATAATATTATAATAGCTTTTTAGTCTAGTTATAATAAATTACTATATAAAGTTTTCTACTAAAAGTAATTATTCTTATGTTTAGAACTATATTAGTATTTTTATTTTTTATAAAATTTAGAATTATAATTAAATAAATCTTTAATAGTTATAATATCTTCCTACTTATTTAGCCTATTTATTTTAAATAAATATTAAGATTAATAGTTAGGTTTTCTACTAAGTATTATAATATTACCTACTATTTCCCTTTTTTAATATCAAAATTTAATAATTGTAATTAAATATTATAAATTATTATTTAATATATAAATTATTTTAATATTATAATACTAACTTAATTGCTATAATACTACTTAAAATACTATTTAATTTTAGTAGTCTAGAAATAAATCTCTAGATTATTTAAAATTAGTCTTATAGCTAATTAGACTTATAAATTAGTTAATTAGGTTAATATTCTATTAATCTAGTTTTAAAAGTTAAAATCTTAATTTAATAAGTAGCTAATTTCTCTTTTTATAGTAATATTAATAATATTATATTAGATTTATATAAAGTAATTCTTCTTAAGTTAGTTTATTTAGCTTTGAAATTAGAAATAATTATATTCTAAAAGAATTTAAAGATTATAAAGTTTTATTCTTACTTCCTAAAGACTTTACTTCTATCTAATTTAAATTCCTAGAAAGTTATATTTATTATATTAATCTAATTAGCTAGATTAGATTACTAAGTAGTATTAGTTTTAGAGAATAGTTTTTATATTATTATAATAATATTTAATATATAGTTATAGAAATATACTACTAGAATTTTCTTTAGTTTCTTTAAAATTATATAAATTAAAAATTACTAATCTTATTAGATATATTTAATAGTTAATTCTTAGGGGTTTATTAATAACTTACTTTTAGTAAGTTAGAGAGTTAGTTATTATTAAATTAGTTTTAATATTTAGGAGTTACTACTTTATATAGGGATTATAACTAGTTATAATATAGATAGTTTAAAAATACTTATTATAGTAATTATTTTCTGGTGGTTTTAGGCTGAATCTGAATTAATTCAGGTGTGCTGATTTCAAAAGTTGGGTTTCTTAGTCTGTAGATATTTTTGGCTTGGTGTTGGAACTGATTTTAGCACGTCTTCGCTACAGAGCGACCCGGAATTTTCACAATCAAACAGTAGGAATGGCGGCAATATCAATATGGACAAAGACGGACGCGGGATTATATGTGAGCTCGACGCGTGGTCGGGTGACTGGTCAGGCACCGCCTCGTTGCACGAGGGCCATGCAGGCCAACGGTGGAGGCCCGGTTGCTGTAGGTGCGGCCGCACCGGTGACGGATGGGTTGGCCGAGAAACGGCGTAGGTAAGCAGTGACGTAGCTGTTCCTGCTTGTCCACACTCACCAGCCACAGGAGTGACGCTGTGCCTAGGTTATGCTATGAGCACGTGAGCACGTGAGCCGTCGGTCTTGCATCCATGCTCACACCCAGCGGCGTCCGGACAGTCGAACCATGGCATGCAGCGGGGACAAGTTTCCATTGGTGAGAGATTAGGGGATCACTTCGGATGACGGATCGCCCGACATATGCATTCAGACAACCAATCTGTGAATCTAACCAAGCTACTGCGCAGAAGGGCGTTCATTCTCGATGCTAACCATAGAGTATACCGCTCCGGGCTGCGTCAGACGGAAGTTGGTTTCTTCTCTGCAAGCTCCCAGCACCTCCATGATCCCTTCACCTACAGCTCCGCCATCAGCTCGTTCCGTTCAGCGAACCGTACGATGACCAAAATAGGCCCCCTTATTGGCGCAGTCGGTCCCATCAGACAAGCCCTTCCGAGGAAAAAGAGTAGCGGTAAACCCGCCTTTTGCATCAAGTTTTTCTGGAGTATGCCCACTATTTGCCCTTTCGAGAATCCTTGGTAGAGGGGTCTCTCAGCCCATTGGCTGGCGTTATGTCATGCATGGTCCCGCTACCTTATCGCAGACCGCATCCGATAAGAGATAACGAACCCGGCCATGGACACCACACCCTATCAAATCCCTGCTTTGGATGCGTGACTCTCTCCGACAGAAAATCCCATCCCACTTGACCATTCCCGTCCCAGCCCACCTGACCGTGACCGAGACAACAGGACGGACAGGCAAAAACCAGCTTGCTCGTCTGCGGCTCTGCTCTGGCTTTTCCTCTTTCTCCACGCGCAGCCGTCTTTGCAACTTACTCCGACAATCGGCTGTCCCATTCGCAATCATGGCGTCCCTTGCCGTTACCACATTGGCTGCCTTATCGCAGTCTCCCAAGCTCGAGGAAGCTCTCTCTGGAATATTTGGCAGCATCAGCGTCACCGCCTGGATATGCCTTCTCGTGCGTCTCCCCCGAGTCGCCCACCCCTTGACAAGAATGGCACCAATTTTCTGACCTCTCCGCAGCTTCCCCAGCTTATCGCCAACTACAAGGCGCAAAGCGCTGATGGCCTCTCCATGGCCTTTCTCGTCGTCTGGCTCATCGGCGACGTGACGAACCTATTGGGTCAGTTCCAATTGCCCGTTACTTGCGCTTGCAGGATCCTCTCAGTCGCGCCGCGACTTTTGGACAATGCCTGCTCGCAGCATCAAGTCGAACTCGTTCCTGGGTCTCAAAGGAAACTATGCCGCTGACTGAATATAACCTCCCAGGCGCCCTCTTCACCCACCTCGCGCCGACAGCAGTGACGATCGCAACCTACTTCTGCTTCGCCGACGTCGTCCTCATTGCCCAGTGCGTCTACTACAACACCAAAAACGCCCGCCGCGCCGCCGCCGTCGCCCGCCGCCGCTCCTCCGCGGCCGTCACCACCCAGACCCCTTCCGAACGCGAACCCCTCCTCTCCCGCAACGACCGCCGCCGCAGCTCCTCCGCGGGTTTGCCCGGTTCGCACCGCCGCCCCGCCGTGCACGAGGAGAGCTCCCTCGACCCGCTGCGCAAAATGGTCACCGGCGAGGACGAGACGCCCGACAGCAACCCCTGGCTGCACAACACGCTCAGCATCGCGGCGGTGTACATCGTAGGTGCCGCCGGGTGGTTCGTCAGCTACAAGGTCGGCGCGTGGGACGGCCCCGACGCGGACGCGGGTTCGCCTGACGGCGGCGCCGAGGCGAATCCGCTGGAGCAGGTTGGCTTGGTGCTGGGCTACTTTAGCGCTGTGTGTTATCTGTGCGCGCGCATCCCGCAGATCATCAAGAACTACAGGGAAAAGTCCTGCGAGGGTGCGTTGCCGTTTGCACCTCCACACCTCCCCTTTTGAGACTTGTCAGTAGACTAACGCGTGACCGTTCCAGGTCTCGCACTGCTCTTCTTCCTCCTCTCGCTCACCGGAAACCTCACCTACGGCGCCAGCCTGGTGGCCTTCAAGCAGGACAAGGCGTACCTCCTCAACGCGCTCCCCTGGCTCCTCGGATCTCTGGGGACCATGGCGGAGGATTTCATCATCTTTGCGCAGTTCCACTTGTACGCTCCGCGCCGCGACGCGAAGAGGTCGGATGAGGTGTAAAGGGGGGTTTCAACGCATGGAATGGTATGTGACATGAGGAATGGGTGTGAGAATACATACATACGAACGAGAGTGGGTGGCAGGTGGGGAGGGCAATGCATATTTCGGGTGCATTAAACATGGGGTTTTGCATATATCGGCGTCGAGGCTGGGCACTGGGTATGCCGCTGCATATAATGACGTTCTTTTTTCCCAGTTATCTAATTTGCTTCTGCGTCGGCGAATGCTATTCACTTTCATCGCTTAAAGGGCCAGTCTTCTCTTCCAGCATCTGAAATTGGTGTATCCTTTGTGGTTGAAATCACATCAACCCAGAAGCAAACTGCGCCGGGGGAAATAGGTGCCCATGGGCAAGGACGGAGGGAGCGCGGGCTGGGACGCTGCTACATCCGGGGGGGGGTTCAGGTGGCCATCAGGTGGCCAGGGTCAGGAGGGTATCCTGGCACGCGGCGGACGAGGTTTGGACACTGGCGTGCGAGAACACCCCGAGGGCCAGCCGCCGCTGTCGTGATGTTTCCGTTGGAAGAAGGGAATCTGTTTGGATTCAACAAATGATGGCAGTGACGCGAGGACGCGAAGTTGGGAGGGGGTTTGGGAAGGCAGGTAAGTTGTGCCTCCGTGTGCAACGCGAGGGGCTGAGCGAATGTAGGGTTCACCCTATCGCCCCGGCCCTACCCGACCAGCCTAGCGCGGAGCTGAGCGGAGTTTGAGCTGACGGGAGTATGCATGCTTGGGCAACTTCACTGAGGTATACAAAAGACAGTGGTGACAACAATGAGGACAGACAACGAGGCTAGAGTATGATGATGAATAACAATAACGGACGATAATAGGCAATGACAACAGACGACAATAGGTAGCAACAATAGACAATAGTAGGCGACAACAATAGGCAATAATAAAGGATTACGATCATAGGCAATAACAACAACGACACCAATAAGAACAATCAAAGACAACAATGATAATATACCTGCGTAGGGATTAAATATATTAGCGCTTCGCCAAATTAACCGCCTTGAGTAGGATTTACAGAGGTACTACCAGGGCTGTCGAACAGCCTCTATTCAGAGGTAACTACCTACTAGAGATAGGTAGGTTGATCTTTTCATCAACTTCATATCTACCTCACCTATTTTACTATAAGCAGTACATTCTCCAGATGTTCCAGCCAATCATGCTGTCGTGGGTCAAGCCAAGAAACTAACATATTTAATCCCTACGCAGGTATACTAATGATAATAGGTGATAGTAGTAGACAATGTTAACAATAGCAGATGATGATGGTAGCAGATGATGATGATAGCAGATGATGATAGTAGCTGATGATGATGATAGCAGATGATGATAGTAGCAGATGATGATGGTAGCAGATGACAACGATGATGGTGGTGGATGATGCAGCCTTTCATTATGAACTACATGACTCAAACTACACCCCTTCATAAGCTGCTCTATGAGATAACCTCATCCCAATTCAAGCCCTCTTCATCATCATCCTTGCTCAAGCCATGTTCCGCCAGAGCCTCGGCCTCACGAGCGGTCACACGCGTCTTGTACTGTCCAACCATTATTGGCCGGACTTCCCTCATAGCCTTGGTGATAATTCCCACCAAGGCACGGGGGACGTCGCTGTGTTTGTCAATGAAGGTCAATTCAACCTCATCGACGTGCTGCTTCCAGGCCTCTTCTCCAGTGGAAGCGTAGTCAATGGTCGGAAATCGGGCATGAAACGTGCTTTTCACGTCCGAGGTGACGGCGTCCCTGACGCGATGCGCAAGCGCATAACACAAGTCTTGTTGTATAATTCGCTTGGATCCTAGATCCCATTTGGCATCGGGATCGTCTAATCTCCCCTTCGCTGTGTGGTCGCCGATCTCACGGCACAGGTCTTTGAGATTGTTGATGCAATCATGTACTACGCCGAAGCGCTTGTACTCAAAAACCACTACAGCTCGGGAGCGCGCGCCGGTCCTGCCACCTTCGAGATCCGGCCAGTTCTTGTCACCCTCTTTGATGGTTGTGAGCATGGTTCCATCCGGTCGGGTGATGAGCGGGCAAGTTCTCATCCCGGCGTCCTGGTTGGTCTTCTCCATCAGCTTCTCCACGAGGATGTCGTGGCTGATGGAGGTCTGTTCTTCGAGGTATTGGACCAGCATGTACTGGTCGTCCTCGCTTGGCGTGGGCGTGTGTTCGTCGATTCTCTTGACGATTTCGTTCACAATCGCCAACGGGTGCCGGTTGAACACCGCCACCACGTCGGTTTCTGAGTACACCCATCGCAATGTATCGGGAGGGCTAACCAGCTTCGGCCAGTCATCAATTTGGTCCAAGCGGGCGTCTTGCCAGGCATCTTGGGCCCGTTCGATGTGGGTTCGAACGTCAACCAGAATCCCTTTCTTGGGCAGGGGTAGTTTGGCGCTATGGTCGCTGATGGAGGTCGGCCTGGGCGCTTTTTCTCTGAAGTTCGTCACTTTGGGGAAAATGGACGCGATGTCGTGCTCGTCGTCGTCTTCGGCGTGAAAAACAACGAATCTGGCTTCCGCCGCGTTCCGCACCTTCTCCTCAGTTCGGGCTTTCTCGGCGTCGGCAGCCTCGACGTTGGACCTGTCCCTGGCGTGGGACTCGCCACGGGAAGTCATGTTTTTTTTGTCTCTGCTTCTGAGCAAACACCAATACGCAATGATAGCGTTTGGCGATGGAAAGCTTGTAGACAAGTAGGTGCCTTGGAGGGAAGCAAAGTGCCTTGGTAGGTAGGATAGAAGTTGGGAGGAGGTGCTCGCTGGGGCAATCTATTGAAAGCAGCAGAGCACCTGGTGAATTGAGATGGGGGTCATGTAGGATTCATCAGGGAAGGATGGAGAAGGGAGTAAGGATCGATTGAACCCAAATGACCTAGCAATTGAGATCACTATCGCCATCCAAAGAAAAGTTTGGTCGCCTTCGTTGGATCGGGATGCTGCATGAGCTCAAGCTTCCTGACTGATGTGTCGGCGCTGAAGTGCTGAGTCTGTCAAAGGTTCAGATGGGTACCTGGAGAATGTCTGAACCATTTTATGTCAGATGAAAACCCCTTTTTTGCTTCTTCCAAAGGCACCCATCTCCATCACTTGCTTTCTCCGTTGGGATTGGGCTACAAGGGTGACATGCTAGGCTTCTACTATTTAATGTGAGATCTTTGCTCCATTGGTCTTCAATGCACTTTTCCGCCGCCTAAGAATCCCCAGAAGCCAGAGACCAGTCGCTCTGTTTGGGCATTTTTGAGCACGTACCCGCGAAATTTGAGGAAGGGAAACTTTTCACCTGTGGCAACAGTCTACCTTACTGAGAACACCTCTCATCCCATCGGCACCCCTCTCACTTGACTTTTTCGCAGAATCAGCGCGTTTGCCCAACCGACCAGTCAGTCACCCTGCTCCCAAGCCTCTCTTCTTTTCCATCAATCTCTCCTGGCAACCGACCAGTCAGTCACCTTGCTCCCAAGCCTCTCTTCTTTTCCATCAATCTCTCCTGGCAACGGTCATGGCGGCATATCCTCCAGGCCGGCAGCTTGAGCTTCGCCTTCACGCAAATCCTTCACGACCGTACGGCGCCTTCGACTATCCATGGCCCGACGATGAACATGATCTTCGACTAGGCCCCCGAGGCGTCAGTATCGACCTCACAAGCGACGAGCGTGAGGCCGAGGCTGTCATCGAGGTAGTCCGCCCGCTCGTCGTCAAGAGCGGAGCGCAAATCCTCCTCTGCAAAGTCATCCAAGCACCCTCCGACTCCGATCAGTTTGCCGCGTGGCCTGGTGCTATTACCGAATCAGGCCAGTCAAACGGCGACCCCAGCTATCTCGTCGCAAAAGTGTTCGACTACAAACTGTACAGCAAAAGCCGCGACGTGCTTTCACCGCCCTTCAGCAACGCCACGCTGGCAGACATCGACCTGAGCTGTGAGAGCGCTGCGTATCGAGGGCTCTTCAAGCCGGTCGGGAAGCTGGGCGACACCGCGCCGACGTCAAAACTCACTGGGCATCCCAACCTGGCCCCGGAATACTATGGGACATGGCTCATTGACGTCCAAAAGCGCAACCACGACTCCTCCGACCCGCAGAGGTTTGTTGGTACGGTTCTCATGGAATATATCGAGGGTGAGACGATCGAGGACATTTGCACGCGCGATCCTGATTCTGGGGACCTTGTCCTCCCTCCCGGGGAAGTTAGACTACACGATGGACCGGAAGGGGTGTTGGACTTGGGCATGCATCGACGTATGCTGACCATCAAACACCTTCTACATGGTCTCATGGTGCAACTCCACCACGCTATCTATTGCACCGCGTTGCTTCCCAGGAATGTCATGATTACTCGACGGAATAACGGCAAGGCCATTCCGATACCTCGACCCGTCCTCATCGATTACACCTGGTACGAAGTATACGACTACACAAGGATGGCAGCCACGGGGCACGCCCATTTCCATAGGAAGCTCGACCTCCCAGGTCATCCAGCAGAGGTCTACGGGCCCGAGGAGCTCCCCGACTTCGCCGGATGGGTCCCAAGCAGATGGATTCATGAGGCCTACGTCAGGCCTTGGCCACCGGGAGGATTTTTATTCGATAAGTGGATGTTGAAAGCCTTCGGCCCCAAAGAAGAGGGCCCCAAATACTCGATATTTGAGACCGTTCGGAGCAGACAGAGAGAGGAACAGGAAAACAGAGAGCAAGAGCAAGAGCGGGAGACAGAGCGGGAGAGAGAGCGAGAGGCAGAGCAGTAGGACCACTCTCGAAATCGCTCTCTCTTCGACACTCCATCCCCTGCACCGTCGCCTCGGCCGGTCGCAGAAGAGGGCTCGCAGATTGCGACTTGCCGACATGTTTCATGGGAATCATCGGTTGGAGAGACTCCGGCGCGCTCTGTTCCCGGCGCCACAGGCTCTTCGCCTCCTATTTCTCTGCCTCGGCAACATCCTGACCTGACTGAAGCTGACCTGGCTGCTGCAGCTCTAGGTAGCCAGGCTGCCTTTGCTGGCCCTGCTCGCCCTGCTTGCACTGCTCGCCCGGCTGTATTTACTGGCCCTGCTCGCCCGGCTGCTTCTCACCCGGCTGCTTCTCACCCGACTGCTTTTATTCGCCTTGCTCGCCCTGCTCGCCCGGCTGCCCCCTACCCGGATGCCCCAGCTGTTCCAGCTCCGGCTGCTTCTCACCCGGCTGACCTAGCCCCGGCTGACCTAGCCCCGGCTGACCTAGCCCCGGCTGACCTAGCCCCGGCTGACCTAGCCCCGGCTCCCAACCCGGCTGCTCCAGCCCCTGCTGCCCCTGCTGCCCCACAGGCGCGATACCCATTGAGATCGCAGGCCGCGGCTGCCCCCAACCCGGCTACCCCGGGTCTGGCTTCGCAGCCGCGATACTCATTGAGATCGCAGACTGCGGCCGCCCCGGCCGCTCTGGCTGACCCAGCTAGCCTGGCTGACCGTGGTGGCCGTGGTGATCGTGGTGGCCGTGGCCGTGGTGATCGTGGTGGCCGCGGCCGTGGTGATCGTGGTGGCCGCGGTGGCCATTCTTGATATCCAAACTAGGATCGCAAAACACGTATCCCTTCTGGAAGTTGAGAGTTCGCACGAACAGAGCTGGATTGGGACAGGTCGAGTAACAAGTGAGCGGCCATTCTGATTGTGAGGTGAAGTTGGTGATTGGATATGGCTGGGATGAGGTTGACCGAGGCACGGTTCCGGGTGGGTAGGAGGTGCCGCCGATTGACGGGGAATGCGGGGTTGGACCGAGCGGAGGAGCGGAATGGGGTCCGGAACGGTGGCGAAGTTCACTAGGTGAGGCAGGTTAGGGGTTGTATCGCAGTATCGCAGGTAGACGATCCAACCACACAAAGATCAGCCCGGAGAAAGTATAGGCGAAAAAGACACTAGATTATTAAGTTTACACCTCTCGAGGGCAGACAAGAATTTGATGTGGCCATGTATGGATGCCTTTGGAGGCATTCGTTAACGTGCAGCAAAAATGTTGCTTGGCTTTCAATGAGGGGGAGCAGGGCTTCGGACCAGCCTGTCATTGTCATCGTCGGTGTGCATTGTCGCCGTCCATAGAGGCGGACGTAGGGAGAGAGCAGAGTGAGGCCCGAGAACTGCGGATTGATCGAAGCGAGGAGTAGCGTTGGGTAGGAACCTGAGAAGGTAAGTGGAGGCCAAAGCTAGACAGAGATGAGTTCAAACCAAAGCCAGATAGAAAAGCTTCATGGGGGAAGTCGAAGGCCATGAGACCAGAAGATGCAGGCAGAAAAAGGGCAGAACATGGAAGCTTCGTGGTATACGGAGTCGTGAGTGTCCCCAAATACTTCAAATCTTTGGTTGAGATAAACAGGGTCCAAGGACCACAGCAAAAGCTTGTCTTGACGACGAGTATGCCAGTTCCAATACAGTAGACGCCTGTCGTAGGAAAAAAACCCGAGAACTCCGATCGAGAACTCCGATGATGGCGAAGCACGGGATGTAGTCAAGAAATCAGAGCATGGAATCTGTGACGGAACCGCCGCATGAGGTGTCTCTCGTAGGCTTGTCGCCCTTCTGCGTCTTCATGGTATTATTGGGGCGCGGCCGCCCGATGGCTATGTCAGATTAGCCATGATGCGCAAGTCATCTCGCCCCTCCAATGAAACCCCTTCCTCTTCCCCTCAGATAATACTCTCACGCCTTGACGGCCGCCTTGGCCTCCTTGGCATCCTCCTTGATCTCCTCCTTGACGTCCTGAACCAGCTCGCCGGCGCTCTTCTTCTGAGCAGATTGCCAGAGAAGGATACGAGTGCACTGGACGACACCGACGGCTCCGAGGAAGAAGTTGACAGCGGCGAGCCTGTAGACATCAGCACATAAATCTACTGGCTGGCCGTTGCAAGACGTACAGGTAGTTCTTGGGCTTGATGATCAAGCACCAGCGGGTCCAGATGATACCAGTGGCAGTCAGAGCACCATTCTGGGTGAGGGACAGCTTCTCAGCGGGACGAGCGAAGTCGGCAACGCCAGCGAGGACGAGAGCCCACTGTATCGTATCTGCGGTTAGCAAAGTCTTCCCTAAGGCTATGCACAGTGTACAGCAATTTAGGATGCGCCGGCTGAGATCGAGCTCCGACATCGCCGCGGCAAGGGAGGAAATCCGAGACGGCTTCTTGGATCGGTGATGTATCGTACCTTCATGACAGGGGCCCTACGCAGAAGCATCTCGGTCAGCATGCACGGTCCCATTGGTCCTATCTACGATGACAGAGGTCAAATTTACCAAAAGTGCACCGTCTTGAGGCCGATGGGGCTGTCCCACATGCGCTTGAACCAGCTCTGCTGAGCATCTTCCGCAGAGGCGCTGGAGCTCTGCCACCTCTTGGAGCTCTCGCGGAACTGAGCGCGCAGCTGGGAGGTACGGAAGGCGTTGCGGACCTGGGCGCCGAAGAGCTGCTGGCGCATGACGGGGCGCGCGGCCTTGAAGAAGTTGTTCGCCGGGGCCATTGTGATGTGCCTTTTTTTTTCTTCCCTGGGAAATCGATGATTGATTCGAACGAGGGTACCGGATGTTGGGCGACGTGGACCGCAACAGAGAAGATCGAAGTCGAGGATAGGAGGAGCGGAGAGGGGATCGCTTCGTGCGGAATCGGCGGAAAGATGGAGGTCGAGTTGAGGCTGAGATAACCCAGAAAAGCCGTTGAGAGATTGGGATGTCCGGTAGGCCAAGCGGGACAGCTTTTTTTGCTACTACTTAATTACCTAGGTACCTTCAGTACCCAGGGAGCGAACACACCCAACCCACGCGCCCAGTGCCAGCCGGAGGTAATCGGGGATAAGATAGAAGGGTGCGGGACGAAAAAAACAGCGACAGGAAGCACTGGCCAACAAAAAAGACGGCAATTATCCGTATCCGTACAGTGGCTAATTAGTGTCCGGCTAAGGCACCAAGGTAAGCAAGTGCACCATTGATCGGTGACAGGCTTTGTGCAAACGCATAACTCCATTTAGATGCAAGCATCCAGCCTGCGAGGATTTATGCAACAAAGATCCCACTAATGCAACATCTCGTCAACTTCAATCAATTCCGGTCGCTGCTAGAGCTCCCCAATCAAATCGTCTGCAATTGACCTTACACTCCATCAACCCGACCGACCGACCGCCAGCGCCAGCGACATGTCGAGCAAGTACGGCTTCACCAAGGCCCTCAAGGAGGTGCGCTTCCTCTTCTGCCAGACCGGCGAGCCTAGCGCCGCTACTCGGTATGTGTTCCGTTCCAGCCCGCCAGCTGGAGCTTCGCCCTCACTGTTGCGGTGCCAATGCTAATGCTCCGACTTTCGGCAGCTCGTTCCTGACGAGGGCATACCCCACGATGAAGAAGAACAATCCTCAGACCCCTATCCTCCTGCGCGAGGCTGCCGGCACGCTACCCAAGATCTACGCGAGATACGGTCAGGACATTACCCAGCCACGATGAAAGACGATATGTGCTGACCAAAGACTGCAAATGTAGAGTTCGGCGTCGAAAAGAGCCACTCCCTGGAAGGTAAGAGGGCACCTACACAGTGGTCTTTATGTTGTGTTATGGAGCTAACGGATGTTAGGTTTGTCCGATAAGCAAATTGAGGAGACGGTTACCGGCCTGGTCAAGAACAGCGCATAGAGCAATAGGAAGAGCCCGGCATGAAGCCAGGAGCGAGGTTGAAAACTGTATCATCATCTTGTTGGGAGCAATACGAGTTAATCTCGACCTTCACACTTCCAAAAAGTACCTGGAGTGCGGTCCGGCGAAGACACCAGCATCCCTCCTTTTTCGTCACCCAAACGCAGCGGACGAAACCCGCATCGCTGCATCTCTTGAATCGCAACGACTGCAACCCCTAGTCCGCCATAACGGACGATATTCTGAGACAGGTCGAAAACAGTCACGATCAGCGTATGGGATGTGAATTTGCATTGCGATAGCTATGGAACTGAAGTCCTTGGGCATCTTTAAGAGCCTGTAAAACCGATGTTCATAATCAAAGCCCAGTTACGTCTCCAAAGTCCTTGTTCTCGAGTTCAACTGTCCAGGAGATTTTGTCATTGGTTCGCCTCCTCCACACCGCGAGAGAATTCGCCTAGCCCGAAGACCTCTCTTGCTTGGTTCCGCCCTCGATGGGTTGCTCGTTGGGCCTGACATCCATGCTACCAAGCGACGGATCTCCGTCAGGCGACTTGGGAGGGAAGTTTCCTAGCGAAAGGGTCCGCGATGACTTCCTGGAATCCTGACTAAGAGAACGGTGCTGTCCAGCGTTGTTTCTATCAACGCTGTTCGCCGATGTCACATCGAAGCCGAAGATGTTCGAGAATTGAAAAGTAAGTTCGGGAAGCTGTTTCTTGCGGTATTTTGTGATGCGAAGTGATCCGTAGGGGAACTTGGAGCTGTTGCCCTCTCGATGCTCCGCTTCGGTTTTTGCCTCCTGCTCCGGGGACTTGTAGCTGTTGGACAGCTGATTTGTCACACTGTCAGCCGCGGTAGTTTCACGATTACCCGAAGGCTGGCCTTTGGCGCTTCGCTCGTCCGTCTGCGACTGATGTAGTGAACCTCTCATCTCCAGATCACCAGCCGAAGCAGCGAGAGCGCCCTGGACCGGCCTACCAGGCTCATTCTCCTGACCAACAGAAGCCTGCTCCTTCTTCATCCCATTCGTCTTGTTCTGGCTCTTCTTCTTAGCGGAGCTGCTAGTAGCAGAGCCCGTTTCGTGGTCCTTGGGTTTTGTTTGCGTTGTACTGCACCGGCCGGGCACGTCCGAAGTCTCGTTTTTCTTAGCCAGAGCGGTGTGGGCGAAAGTCTCTTTACTAATGGAAGAGCGCTTCGGTGGCATCACATAATGTTCAGCCCGACTGGCATGTGTATTCCTGTAGGAGCCCTTTCCGTATTCTCTTTCGGGGGTTGCATCTGGGACAGCGGCCGCGTCGGAACCAACTTTTTTGCCAGCGGCTCCAGTCTTGGATATTTCTGGCTGCTGTGCCGAGGAACTCTTCGGTTCAACGGCAGTGGTCTCGGAAGAGATCTCCTGTTTGTGTGGGGAGTTATCCGACTTCCCGGACTTGCGAGACTGGGAAGTCGTTGTTTCAGTGGCAGGCGTTGCATTTATCTCCTTATCCTCTGAAGTCCGCGTCTCCTTGTCCTTTGGAGTCTGCGTCTCCTCGTTCTTCGGAGCCTGCGTCTCTATGTTTCTCGGAGCCTGCATCTTCTCGTTCTTCGGAGCCTGCGTCTCCTTGTCCTTTGGAGCCCGCGTCTCTTTGTTCTTTGGAGCCTGCGTCTCTTTACTCTTTGGAGCCTGCGTCTCTTTACTCTTTGGAGCCTGCGTCTCTTTGTTCTTTGGAGCCCGCGTCTCCTTGTTCTTCGGAGTCTGCATCTCCTCGCTCTTCAGAGCCCGCGTTTCCTTGTTCTTCGGAGCCTGCGTCTCCTTGTCCTTTGGAGCCCGCGTATCCTTGTTCTTCGGAGCCTGCGTCTCCTCGTTCTTCTCGTCCTTCAGAGCCTGTGTCTCCTTGTCCTTTGGAGCCCGCGTCTCCTTGTTCTTGGGAGCCAATGCCTGGTCACCTGGCTTAGCGTTGCTCGATTGAGTCTTCTTCGGTGGTCCAGATAAGGCGGGTCTGGCTTCTTCGACCGAATCTGGCTGTGATGCCGTGCCCTTAGAGGGAGCCATGGAGTCGACAGTGTTTCTTAAAGACGCCTTGGACTGGGCTTTGGCTGGGACAGGAGGCGACTCAGCAGTAGAGTGCGTCTGTGACATCTCGCGGCTCTGATCCCTGTTCGGCGATGCTCGAAACGTTGCGCGGTCGAGAGGGTTGTTCAGTTCGGAGCCCAGCTTTGTGTGGTACATCGGGTGGATGTAGATCCTACCGAGGCCGTTGCAGTTAACTGATCGTTCTACCGCTGCTCTTTTAGAAGAGGAGGCGTCGGAAAACCTGGAAACTTTGTTAGCATAGAGTTAAGCCATGAAATATAGCTCTTGACTTACGTGACTTTAAAATTCTGATAGTGCTCCGAAACATGCTCGACGGTTCCCCACTGAACCATACATGTATACAACATGCGCGTGGCCTCTTCCGTTGGTCTTTTCAAGCTCACCCTGACGTATACCGAACGCTCCCGGTCTTCGCAATGTTGGCACGGGCAAGGAATATTGTGCCACTTGTCATTATTGCTACCTTGGTTTAGGCAAACCGTCTTTCGGCCCCTGCGAACCACGCTCCAAGCATCAGAGCTGCTGAAAATCGGGCGAGGCACAGTTGTTGCTTCCGGAGCACTCCGACCTGAGCCGTTTGTAACAGGAACGCCTTGGATGGCTGCAGTGGGTGTCGCAGCAGGTGGCGCCGCGGAAGGTAAATGAGAGGCGACAGGCTGAACCGAAGCAGTCTTGGGTGCGTTGGTCCCGCGTGCGACCACGGGCGCTCGATGAGCAATTGCAGGCTCAATTGGTTCGGCCTGATCATCCCTAGCAGGCGTGTAGCCTGTCTGGTGACCGTACTCGGTGTGCGAGGTAGCCAGAGAGGCTTGAGATTGAGGGTTGGAATGCGTCAACTGGGGCAAGCCGCTGGTCGTGGGATAAACGGAATGTCCAGCTGATTAACTGTTAGTCATACGCGATATAAAACGGATTGTCAGACCTACCAAGCCAGTTGTGAAGGTTGGTTCGGGACCAATGTTCTACCAAACCATTTTGGGGGTAGGGAGCGGGCATGGCATCGGGAGCTCCTCGCGCTTGGCGTTGCCGGTGAATCAGTGCTTGTCGCAGCAGTTCCAGCTCCGAAGGGAAATGATGAAAGAAGTCTTGCATATCGCCGAGAACGAGACCTCCAACGTCTGCCCAGTCTCTAAATTCGCGAAGCTTTTGCTGGTTGTTGCCCTTCGAGACCCAATTATCACACCAGATACCAACTTCGTAGGCAGTCTTGGCGCTTGGGTCATTGTCTAGCTCCGAATTCTCGTGGCTAAGGGTGTTGATGAGATTCCAAAGATTCAAGGCACCATGTTCGTAAATCTCGGCGCAATCGAAGTACTCATGGAGCCTTTCCCAGCAATCAGGCTTCCGAATAGCGTCCACGACGCGCGTAAACTTCCTGCGGATGGAGTTGGCCGCGCCCTGAATCTCCTCGGCGCTCCACAGGTGCATTTGACGTTGAAGAGGGACGGTCGCAGCAAGGTGCAGTTCCTTGTAGGGCTTTTTGCCATTGTCTGTGCTGAAGACGGCCCGGCCATGGTATTCGGGAAAGTAGAACTCAACCGGAAGGTAATTCTCGACGTAGTTGGGCACATTATCTTGAGGCATCACGTAACCCTCGGGAAACCGTGAGGGATAGAGCAGTACGTGCCCTGCAGGTAGACGCTGGTTGCTGAGGGCAGCCACTGGATGTGAGCGCTGGATGTTCGTTGAAGGGTGGCCTGTCCAAGCCGAGGGGGCCTGGTAGGCAGATGAGCCACGATGTGTGCGATCATGAGGGAGAGACGGGTGTCGTCCGCCATGATAAGAGCCACCACCGCTGCGTCGCAGATGAGCCATGTTGCAGAGTGCACCTCTTCGCAACGAAAACAAGCGCGAGAAGTGTCGAAAGAAGGCTATTCAACCCAGGCTTATCCTGAATGGAGTAAGGATGGTTTGAGGAAGCGAGCAGAAACGCAGTAAAGCGAAGTTGAAGAGTCTGAGGGGCTAGTTGGTGTTGTGCCGGAGATGAATAGTCAGAAGAGAACGAGGAGAGCTCATGTAGGTGGCAGGTGATGGCGAGGGTTTGGTTGAGGCAGGAGCGAAGGTAACGACGTGAGAGGAAGGTACCACTGGCCACGACACTACAGCTAGGTTGAAACCTGAACCTGCCTCGCTTACCTCGCTGCGTGGCAGTCGCACTCAATGGTAGTGGCTACCTGTTTTCCGAATAGACAGCAGCAATCAGTAAGAGACATCACTATATGAAGAACAAGGCAAATATTTAATCTTACTGCCCTTTCTCCTGCAGCAGGAAAGCGAACCCCATGTTTGCAAGTTTGTTGTAGAGATGTGGGCAAACCCTTCTCCAGGATAACAGAAAGTAAGAAGCTCTAGTGGCAAAGAGAGACTGCCCAGGTGTCTCATTTATCTGTCCAAGGTCAAACAGGCTTTTCATCTTCAGAATACAACACCTTACCTGCCTGTATCGACTTTGAAAGAAAGCCGGGCAGGAATTAGTTGCTTACTTGCTAGGCGATTCCGTCTCGGAAGGATACTATGAGGCTATATATTACTATCATCAGCCAGCCGATGTGTGGGGAGATGGAGACTCTAATGCGGAGCCTTCAGAGCCTGAAAGGAAATAGGGCGGCGACGGCCGTTGGCAGAGTTGGCAGAGGGGTGAAAACATATGTATTGGAATTCCAAATCGAAAAAGGATCTTCGAACGGTGTTGATACCGTCAAGAATCCACGACAAGATAAGAGCGTCGCACAGCCCTCACCGCGCCAACTACAACAAATGGCCTGCCTGAGGCGGCGTTGGTCGAATCGCAACTACTCGCCGAAAAACGGAGCCACGGGCTGCAAGAGCTGTGGTCCCAGGTTCGAAAAAGCTATATCTCGAGGGGCGCTGAAGCTTTTCAATACATATCTTAGCCTAAGAGTTCTTTGTGACATGTTCAGTAGGAACAAGATGTAGTTGTACAAGGCAGGAATCTACCAGGCGGGTTTGTTCAATACCACGTGTAGATCAGTCCTTGGTGCTGTTCAAGGCATTGAGCATCTTCAGGATCTCAGATTCATTATCCCCGGCGACAGCCTTGCCATTGTTCCAGTCGACAATCTGTGGTCTCAGTCAGTTGAGTGTGCTTGTCATGGCCACCGACAAGGCGATGGAGGCCAGGGGAGATCACAACATACTACTGGTCTTTGGAAATTATCGACATTTTGCTGAAACTTTTTGAGAGCCTCCTCCTCTGTAGATGCGCCCTTGACGATGGACGGAATCCGGCTCTTGCCGACATATTCCAGAATCGTCTTGACTTGATCAGCGGTAGGCTTGTCCTCCGTAATGTTCAATTCGAACTCGGCACGAGACTTGTTGGGGCTCGTCTGAGCACTGTGGTCGCTGGCCTGATCCTCTGTTGCGCCGGCCGTGCCGTTGGCGGACACCTGCTTGAGGAGAGTGGCAGCTCTCACAGAGGCCGGCGAGCTTGCCTTGTGGAAGAGCGTGACGATGTCGAGGGTTTTGTGCTGAGAGAGGTCAACATAGAGGTCGACAATGATGTAACGAGCTACTCACGAAGCGGAACATGTTGGAGCGCTGTTGATTGCGGTACTTTCACGATTGGCTGATGCTGTCGTGGTTGGTGTTGCATGCGGCGGCTGGATGCGATGAAGTCGGCGGTGGAGCTATTGAAGCTTCTACCTTGCCTGGAATTTACGTCATCCTAGCCGGGCGCTACGAATACGTACTAATTAGCAGTAGACGTGGAGCCTGAGCGCCGTATGTATATACCACAGCTACACAGTGAAGACACGGCACTTTCTTTTTCTTGGCTCTCTCACCCTGGTAAGATCCCTGCTGATGTAGGTGGTGGCTCGCCTGCTGTCGCCAAATAATACCGTAGAAGAAGCCAGGTTTGAGGATGTTGAACGTAATGCATTTGCTGGTTATGTGTCTGGGCGACACCCAGGCATTACTTGTTCCCTCTGGCTTCAATC
This sequence comes from Colletotrichum sidae, assembly GCA_004367935.1. Classification (NCBI taxonomy): domain Eukaryota; kingdom Fungi; phylum Ascomycota; class Sordariomycetes; order Glomerellales; family Glomerellaceae; genus Colletotrichum; species Colletotrichum sidae. Next base: position 26,894 of record QAPF01000035.1, read on the forward strand.
AATGCAAAACATGTGCAAGGGATCGAGCGTCTTGGGCGGCAGCTGATGCCACCTGCGAAGCACACAAGACTCGCATCGTCTGGCCCCGCGGTGCGGCTTCTGGGATAGGTACGGATAGTCACCAATGAGTTAGAAGAGCCTCGGGTCTTGAACTGTAGGGCGTTGCAAGGGTGTTTCTATGTGAGGCAAGCGACGAACAGGGCATATCTGCCTTGCCTTGGACGTCGCCGCCACGTAGCTGAACAGGGCTGAATATCAACAGAGACTCTCCATCGCTCCTTCCACAAGCATCGCCGATCGAACATCTAGTGCAGGGCTGAAAGAAATCTCGTCGCTCGAGACTTTTTGCGGAGCAAATGACTATGATATGACGTAGGGGGAATATGTACCTGTCTGAGCTGAGAATCGGCGCGATGAACGTCATGACGTAGGTGCAGTGAAGTAATCGGTGGGGTGCTCGAGGTGCAGCAGGTGCACACTCGTTTTGTATAGAAGGAGGCATACTCTCTGACGCTCATCGATTTTCTTTGCTCAACAAACGCAAACCCATCATCACGACAAAACTGCCTCCTCTTCCACGAATCTCACCCATACAAACAATCAATATGTCTGGAAACTCCAACGTCGGTAGCAGTGGTGTCTACGAGGCTGGCGATCAGCGCAACGTCAAGGACTCGGAGCTTCAGAACGCTGATCGCTTCCACGAGGGCCAATCCAACTCTCACCAGGCCAACGATTCCAGTGCGTTCATCGTTGAAGTGCTGCGTGACACTTTTTAACAGTCGTGTAGAGGACGAGAGAACTATTGCCAACAGACTAGCTGCTGAGGAGGTATGTCAGCTTGTTCCAGATGACACGATTGAAAATTGTCTAACAAGCGCTGCAGAAGAAGGAAAAGCAGGACGATGACGATGACGATGCTGAGACTCGTCAGCTAAAGAAGGACCCCACATTGCCCGTCAGTATCCATGCGGCTGCGCCGAACGGGATTTTATATTAATCAAGCGTAGGCGAAGATGCACGGTAACGAACCCTCCTCAGGTGCCAAGATCGACGCACAATTGCAGGCTGAGGATGAGGAGCGTCTGAAGCAAAAGGGCAAGGCATGAGCAATGACAGTACACGACAACGAGTTGGCGTTGGGTTAAGCATGGGTATGGACGATTCATAGTTGACCAATTACTAGAAGCAAGGAATTTGATACCCTCATCAACAAAACATGGCTGATAGAACACGGTGACGAAAAACGAAGTGAAAGCATGAAAATTTATTCTTGATACCCAGATATACATACTCGCGAAAGACTATCGACTCGTTAGCGACTTGCAAATCTCTCGAAGAAAGTAGGTACGCGAGATATGTTATTGGACAGGGGTCAGAATATGTAAGAATTGAATATCAGTTATTCAGACGGTATAGCCACTCCGGCGAAAGAGGGCCACCGTCTGAAATCAATCGCAAATTGTTCTCATCATTCCAAACGATAGGGGATAAAGTAGATACAAACATACCTAGACAGGCCTAAGCGGCATGGTGTGGCGTATGAAATAAGACGCCAAAGATCACGATGTGAATGATAGAGGAGGAGATGAGAATTCTGAAATGTAGGCTGGTTAAAAAGCGTTGTCGTCGGTGGGGCACGGCAGTAAGCAACCTTGACGATGGTAAGTGCTCACCGCCCAGTTGACCGCCTGCCCTAGGGAGGCAGGCGGTCCAGGCGGCCCAGGCGGTCATACTCAGACTGACAGCGGCGGCAGTGATAGTTAGTAAAAGGTAGCAGGCTTGAAATTGTAGATGGAATAACAGTGTGCTTATTAGCAGGAGGTGGTTGCTACGATGCGTACACAACGCTTGCATCTACCACCTCAAAGATGATCACCTGGGACATTGAAGATGCAAGACGGCCGAGATAAGATAAGGTTACTCACCAATAGGAAACCTGATAGCTGATGCAGCGGGTGAACCCCGGCTCGGCAAAACACATCACCGACCAAACCTGCCAATCCGAACGAGGTACCTTAGGGCTCGAGTTTTCGCACACGCCAATCTCCAAACCGTCAATCAAAAAAAAGTGTGCGCGACGCAACCCTCCAACGACCTTCATCCACTAACACTTAGCAGCACATCTTCGACGTCTGGTAAGTTGACGCGCCCGCCCCTCTTCTTGCCCCCAGACAAAGACCGCCCTTTTGCAAGAAACCGCCGATTCGCGATCGCACCGAACATTTTCTGACAACGCATTCCGAACCGTACAGACCGACCAGCAAAATGGGTGACGCTACCATCGAGGGTTCCAAGTGGCGACTGGTCGAGGTCGGCCGTGTTGTCCTGATCCAGGGCAACAGCCCCTACGCCGGCCGTCTTGCGACCATTGTCGAGATCATCGACCACAAGCGCGTACGTTCCCTCCCCCGGCAAAACGACGACGATTTCACGACGAATACGGAATCGTAATTGGTGGAACCTGGAAATTGACTTGATGAACCAACAGGCTCTGGTCGACGGTCCTTCCTCAGACCCTAAGCTCGCCGTTCCCCGTCAGCCCATCTCCCTCTCCAACGCCCTCCTCTCTTCTCTCGTCGTTGAGGGTCTGCCCCGTGCCGCCCGCACCGGCACCGTCAAGAAGTTCTGGGAGAAGTCCGAGATCGACAAGAAGTGGAAGGAAACCAACTGGTTCAAGCGCAGCACCCAGATCGAGCGGAGAAAGAACCTCACCGACTTCGACCGCTTCAAGGTCCTGCGCCTCAAGAAGCAGCGTCGTTTCGAGCAGCGCAAGGAGCTGGTTAAGGTCAAGGCTGCCGCGTAAATGGGGATGGAACTCACACAACCACATTCACACCTTGCGATTCGGAGAACGATGTCGGTCGGAGTGGGCGAGGATTGACTTTGAAGATTTCGGGGCTGGTAGCGTCATGGCGTGACAGCATGGGAACTGCGGTTTGGTCTGCATCATCACAGCAGGATCGGGTACTGCGCCTCTATGCTCCATGACTGGAACGGATGTATGTCACATTCATCATCATATTTCATGATGACCGGCGTCAAATACGGAAATTCAGAGACAAAACAAAATGAATTCATGGCACAATCAAGAACGCAAAAAATAGACTGGTTGGCTTTGTGACGGGGACACGGAGTAGAGTAAAAGTGGCTATTCGAGTTTCTACGGAGAAATGTGTAAATCATCATTCTGAACTATATGTCATCCCCGCGCCCCTTGTGTACAAGCGGCGTGTTGCCAATAAGGGACTGAAAGTTCAGGTCAGGCTCAGCGTTGCGTAAACAAGACAGACGGGACCGACCAGACGGCATGTCATCCCGGAGCCGGTGGCCGTTGGTTGCGGTCCTCCGTGCTGCACTCCGTCTGCGGCTCATTATACTTGAGGGGTTCCTTTCTCATCGAACCGTGATTACCTAATCCATTTTGGTCACCGCAGCCGCTGCAGAGGGTGCTCGCCTAACCCTAGATTTTCTCTACGATCTTTCCTACAAACCACAAAGCCACCCGAATAATTCCCCCCACGTCACGCCGAGGATCCCTCATTCCAAACTTTGGTGAGTGTTGCAGCTGTTCTGTTGAATTTTTGAGCAACATGCCGAGTGACGAGCGTGGGATCGCCTCGCGCAATTTTTGTGCGGAAAGTTACAATTTCTCCCGCACACCACCAACGATGAGCTCTCGCCAAACCGAGCTCCTTGTCTGCGCGCGATCCTAGCTCCCACCACCGCTGCTCAATGGCCACCCACTGAAGAAGGAAAAAAAAAACCAGCAACCCTGCAGCTAACCAATACTCCTCGCAGTCGACAAAATGGCCAACCCCCGCGTTGAGGAGCTTCCCGATGACGAGACCAAGAAGGTCTCCGTCGAAGAGCACGAGGACGACAGCTCCGACTCCGAGGTCGAGGACGCTGAGGGCCTTCCCTCTGGCTCCACCGCCGTCATTCATTCCCGCAACGAGAAGAAGGCCCGCAAGGCTCTCGAGAAGCTGCACTTGACTAGAGTGCAGGGCATCACTCGCGTCACCCTGCGCCGCCCCAAGAACGTGAGTCGAGATCTGGAGGGGATTGATGCTGTGGTGCGGAGGGGTAACAAGGCTGACCCACGTCGGAAAGATTCTGTTCGTCATCAACAGCCCTGAGGTTTACAAGTCCCCCAACAGCAACACATACATGTGAGTACAGCATGCGCGGCACATCGTATTGTGTTGCACGGTAGACTGACACTCTGCCATAGTGTTTTTGGTGAGGCCAAGATTGAGGATCTCAACGCCTCCGCTCAGCAGGCCGCTGCTCAGCAGCTCGCTGCCTCTGGTGCTGGTGCTGAGCACGACCACGCTGGCCACAGCCACGCCGAGCCCACCAAGGCCGACGATGCCGACGCCAAGAAGGAGGAGGAAGAGGATGACGGCGAGGAGGTTGATGCCGAGGGCATCGAGGACAAAGACATCGAGCTCGTCATGACCCAGGCCAACGTCAGCCGGAAGAAGGCTATCAAGGCTCTGAAGGAGAATGACAACGATATCGTCAACTCTATCATGGCATTGAGTATCTAGCGATATGCCCACCTTTGACGGGTGAGGTTTCTGTTAAGCATTCAATTCTCGACGCGGCCAAATATACAAAACTCTAACGGCGGAAGGACGGAAAATGGGGTGGCATGTACAATTCCCACGGACGTGGACTTCAAAAGTCTCGAGCGCAATGAGAGGTCATGAAACATGACGAGCTGTTGTTGCCTCTCTTTGTCCCTTTCATTGATATCGTGATGTCTGGCGTCGATCATCAAATAGTTGGACTTATATGGACCCTGGTCAGATAAGGAATACGGGTAACGCGTGATTGCAGGCTCATGTTCAGAATATCTCTGGCGTCCCGAGTATTTCTGGCTGTTAATCTGGGGACTCTGGTCCCAGCGGCATGTGTCTGTCAGCTTCAACATGGAAGTGAATGGCCGAACTCGCAACGGAAAATCTGCCCCACCTACGACTGTTCGCGTCATTCAGTCGCACTGTGACAAGCCTCACTGTCAACCAACACAAGGGATTCCGCGATGTTTACAAATGCAGTCACGTGATACCAAAGTGGAGAGCACAGTTCATCCCGGCTCTTTCTCTGCCTGTCCGTTCGGCAAAGTTCATCATCCTCACGACGACGCATCTCTCTCTCCACTCCCCCGAACCCTCACCACATCGTCCAAAATGGCCGCCGTACGTATATCTCATCGAACTGGAATTTTTGGCTCCTGCCGATTGATGCACTTCGACATTGCGACCCCAATTGAACCCGTGCAGCCGCGATTCCACTCCCTAGGCCTGAGCTAATTTCTTCTTCCCCGTCAACAGCGAAGCGCAGCTCTCAAGCTCGACTGGGCCAAGGTTACCACCTCCCTCGGCCTGCGCGGCCAGACCGTCGCCTCCCTGCAGGCTTTCAAGCAGCGCAATGAGAACGCCCGTCGCAAGGTCCAGACCCTCTCGGAGCTCCCCACGACCATTGATTTCGCCCACTACCGCTCCGTCCTCAAGAACCAGGCCGTCGTCGATGAGATCGAGAAGCGTTTTGCCGCCTTCAAGCCTGCTACCTACGATGTGAACCGCCAGATCAAGGCCATTGAGGCTTTCGAGGCTGAGGCCGTCAAGAACGCCGAGGCCACCAAGAACAAGGTCGACCTTGAGCTCAAGGACCTCGAGAAGACCCTCACCAACATCGAGACCGCCCGCCCCTTCGAGGATCTCACCGTCGTATGTCATGAGCTGGACGGAGCGATTCGCATGAGGTGTGCTGATCACAACCGCAGGACGACGTTGCCGCCGCCGAGCCCTCCATCGACGAGAAGACCTCCCAGCTCGTTTCCAAGGGTCGCTGGTCCGTGCCTGGATACAAGGTACGATTGCACAGCTCCCGGCTTCACGGCGGCACTAACGACCTCTGCAGGAGAAGTTCGGCGATCTATCGGTGCTATAGACGCTCTCGCCCCGCGATTCCCTTTGTGTACTCTAGCATTGTAGATAGGCGATCTGTCCAAGGGGACGGAATGTACCCACAGGACACTAATATCGACCTCGTGTACCAATCTGCAATCTGCTCCTCCTCGCGACCACGCCGATAACGTGGCTGCAATTTTCCAACCCGAGGTGCTGGTTTCGGTTGAATTTTCCCGACTCGGAGTTCATTGGGTTTTCTCGGCGGTAACGGCCGCGAACTCATCCAACGTAGGCCAAATGGATTTGCAGTATCATTGACTCTTTCGGAGCTCGGAATTAACTACCATCAACTTTTTACATGTAGTTTCGAAGTTGTTTACCTCTATCGAAGCTGGTTGGGACTGAACAATGGTGCACTCGGAACCCGGCTTCCGGCACTAGAAGCACACTGCCGGATACCTAATTGGGATCTTCCCGCAACATCAACAGCCCGCAATCACCGACATTCTCCACCTCCATCAACTACAATCACTCATAAGACATCCGGTCTACGCGGTCTGTCACCATTATTCCCTTCTCGCTGTCCGCTGTCGCCTATCTTTGTTCTTGTCATCTAACATCCCTGTCCCCTGCCTGGTTACATTCTCGACCAGCCATCAGTCCTTCTCAGATACAGCTTATAACCACTGTCATGGCAAGTCTCGGGCACCTAGTCCTCGGCAAGCCGCCGCCCCTCAACGGAGAATGGTTGAAATTTGAAAAAGACACAGAACTTGAGGCGCCAAAGAAGAAATTCGCCTCGCCTTTAGAGCGGCAGCCCGTCTATGCTGAAGAATGCCGTCGTCGGAATGCAGCAATACTGATCACCGGCGCAAAATACCATCACCTCGCCAAAGTCACTCCACAGCTTCTCACGGCAACTTCCTCATTGGACAACGCCCCGATTCCTCTTCTCTGCTTCTCTGAGGCTGGCACCCCACAGCAAGCTGGCGTCGTTATCCTGTATCTCCACGGAGGCGGCCTGATGGTTGGCGAAGCTGACAGCGAAGAGCTATCGTGCCGGCGGATTGCGCACGACCTTGAGGCCTTTGTCATTTCTGTGGGTTATCGACTGATGCCGACTTTTCCTGCATCGACTTGCCTCTCCGATGCTATCGACGCGTTCGAGTTTGTCAAAATACGGTTCCCTGGGCAGAAGATTGTCCTGGTTGGGTCATCATCAGGCGGACAGCTCGCTGCCGCTGTCTCGCAGACCGCGAAGCCGGGGTGCCTTGGAGGCGTTGTGCTGAGATGTCCCGTCACGTCCGACGCGGGTACTTCTCTCGAATACGTGCCGGAGAGCCTCAGAGGAGCGCACACTTCGGCAACGGCTGACTTTGAGACGACTCTGTTGCCTATTTTCAAAAGGGCAGTTCCAAGGGATGGGCTACCACGACTACCCTTGGAGGCTGGCATTGACGAGCTCAAAGCCACGGGGTTGCCGAGAACCTGGATTCAGGTCTGCACAAATGACACGCTGTATTCCGATGGCCTTTGCTACGCCATGTTGCTTCGACAGGCTGGGGTGGAGGTTCAGGTTGACGTGGTTGAGGGGTGGCCTCACACGTTCTGGTTGAAGGCACCGCAGCTTGAGGGGGCAGAGGCAGCGGAGAGGAAGATGATGGAAGGTTTGAAGTGGGTGCTGGAGGGTTAGTCACGTTTAGCATGCGATTTCTCCCAAGTGCAGATGACTACACGCCAACGGGTGCGACAATGCAGCATCCTTTACGTTGTTTCTCTCTATGCTGTGATAACTAAGGACTGTTCGTCGACATTTGCTGCTGTCGCCAGCTGCTAGTGTTACCTTAGCTACCCGGGAGGGGAGGTTTCCAACAATAGCTAGATTGACTGTTACTCCTAAAGGACTATCTTTTTCATATTAGATACCTTAGTAGAAAATAGTGATATAAGATTACGATGTCTAGACCGTAGGCCCATGGTTACTAGAGGTGCCGCCACGGTACCGCCGGATGTTACGGTGTCAGTGTAGTAGTAGTCACCAGGCAGCCGCAGATGCCATAGATACCAGTGGTGCTTAATACCAGCAGTGCCAGCGGGGCCAGCGGTGCCAGCAGATGGAAGCCAAGATCATTGCCATATCCACGATGCTCCGAGATGGTCTGTCTACGCAGAAGATTTTTGCGGCCGTCAAGGTATACTGAATGGGTGTCTGACAATCGCAACAATCGTTGCGCGCTCTTTTGTTTTCCTGTCCTTTCTCTCGAACACCTCTATAAGGCACTGGGACATCATCCCCAGTGTGTTCCTCGTATCAGCGTTGTTCTGCCCTCAGCTGCATCAATGCGCTGTTATGTCTTGCAGTGACGTACTGCAGATACTCTGTAATCTGCAAGGCGGAATAGGAGCATGCGGAAAGACGACACGGATGAGGTGCGCTGAAACTGGCCCAGGACAGGGCGTTTTCAGCTTCTCCAGACCGTGAACCTATTGGGACATTTTCCGCCATCCCGCCATGTGAGCCCTCTTCTTCGACCGTCCGAGGCGACGGGGCAGAGCGCCGCAGAGAAAGCAATGACGAGAGTATTCTTACTGTTCTTCCTCCGGCTTTGCCATGAGCTGTGCCAATGGGTCTTGTTCTGCTCCTTCTTTGCTCCCAACGGTCTCGAATAGGGGATACTCAGGAGACCGGTCTCTTGCGGCAGGTTCCCTCCCATAAGGGTGCGGGATGCAGTCAGAGCCGCGACGTCGCCCTTCGCGTCGACAGCTCCACCAGGGGTTAGCAGTGGACTCCTCGGCTGTCGTTCCTCCCGCCAGGGTATATCTAACGCTCTCCCGGCCGGTGAGACCGTTTTCTCCTCGGATTGAAAGCCTTTCTCTGCCACTGATCGGACCTGTACCCTTCCTTCATCCGGTCTCGGCCTCATCAGTCCAGCTCTCGAGGATCCGTCCAGGAAATTCCGGAAGCCTCTCGGGCTGCTGCCAACCTCTAGTAAGAAGAGCTGGGTGGTCGAGCTTTCTTAGAAGCTGAGAAAGCTGATGACTTGACTTCATGCAGTCGTGTATTTTATATAGTCGGCCAACTTGATGCGATCGCTTTTGTAGAGGTGATCTAACACCTTGACATTGAGGTAAGCCGCGCCATCGACGCTTGGTTGATTTGGGTTGGTAGGTGTAGAGAGAGGGCCAAGCAGCGAAAGGCCTTCGGCGTGTACTGGGCAGGTCGAATGACTTTGCCTTTGTCTTCCAGCCATCTCGACAAGGTCATAAATGAGCTTTACATTGATGTCCATCTTCTGGTCGTAGTTCTCAGTAGCTTTATATTAGTTTCGACATTAAGAAGCAGGGTCGTCTTCATGCTCGTAGATGATAACAATTGCTATGTGGTGGCTAAGGGATGGCGTGGAACAGATAAAACTCAACTTCCGGCCTGGACTGTAGTTCGAAATGGCGCTACGAACAGAGCGACAGTTTTTCGCCGAAGGAGAAAAGGGGTGACGGTGATATATAGGGTTTTATTACTAGGCTGGGAACTGGTTGAGAAAGAAAACACGGCAATTTCAAAAGACAGAAACTTTGATGGCGAATGTGCTGGTTGCTGAATGCTAGTTGGATAGATATAGAGGACCAAGAGGCTGTGTTTGCCTTCAGGATGGTTTCATCGCCGCCCTTGCCCCACCAGGTCTCCAGGTTTGACAGAAACTCCTGGTGTGCGTCCTCCTCGGTAATTGGCTCGGCGGGCTTGGCGAAGCCACGGAGAATGCTACCTACGGCGTTGATGTCGTCAGGTTGGGGACCGAAGAAGGCAGCCTCCATTAAGCGTGACGACTCATTCAGTCTCATCTGCTCGCTGGTCTCTTCGTCGATAACAGCTTCCACAGCTGTTGCGTCAAAAGACCCGGCCCATTGGATCTTGTCGGCGTTTTTTCGGGCCTTCCATCCCGGTGCGGGTAAGATAAACAAGAGACATGCCGACATGGAAGTTGAGCTTTCTATCTCTCTTCAGCGAGCGGGAGCGACCTGGCGTTGGGGTAGAGAGAATACGTCAGTTCCTCGTTGTTTCTTCGCTGGCTGCAGATGGGGTTGCTTACCGTGGCCGTCCGCCGGTTTCTAGGTCTGCATATGAGTTTTAAATGAGCGACCGACACCACTGGACTGTGAGCTTTAATTCCCATGCGCCAAGTTCGTCCCAAGGTCTGTTGCTCATTGCTTAGGTCGGTGCTGGTTTCCATCATGACGCCGAAACTGCATGCCTTGTGGTACTTGACACCAAAGGCTGCGAGCTGTCATCGCGAGGAAGGCGCAGATGCCTCTGTTGCATACTGCCTCTGCTGAGGAATAACCAACCTGGATGATAGTCTATAGAATTGCTTATAGTCTCTGCGTAGGCATCATGGCCACGCGAGATTTTCTTGACTTCGTAAGGATTATCGTGCGGACTATATGTTGCAGTTCCTCAAAGAGGAGATAGCGGCTCTGGGAACTGCCAGTATGGATAAGATCGGAGGGCAGTGGAGAGGAGTAAGGAGTGACCGAGCTTATATAGCAGGGTCTCTGAGAGTATCCATTGTGTCCGATCGATGGAATGCGTGCTCGGCGCCCGTTGAACCAAGATCTTGATTGCTTTCTACGTGGCTCCTGACGGAGAAGCAGAGAGACGGAAACACGCGCTACGCAAAAGGCCGCGATTGGAATGCCAAAGCAGAATGAAACAGCAAATCCAAGCTGTGTTATGCCAATGTTGTGTGTGTGTGTGTGTGAGAGAGAGAGAGAGAGAGAGAAAGAGAGAGAGATGCTTACTCATAGGACAGCTCTGTATTCCTGGCGTTTGTTGGTGTTACTCAATTGTGTTGGATGAGGCTGACCGGCGAGTTTTCGTAATCTTATGTGTGAGCTAATGACAATCCATCTCCTCTCCGCGGCTCAAACAGGCAATGTTTGGCGCAGCTAGGCTTGCTCGCTTCTTGCACTCCTCACTGAGTTTGATCCGTCTCTCCCTATCCTTGAAGTTTGGCCTTCTACCTATCGCCTTCTTTTCCATCCCGAAGCGGTCAAGGCCAGCACCATGCCGTGTCAGCTTGGCTTAGATGTCTTGTGGAGGTGAATATACATCTTTCCCCATGAACCTCTCCATCGAGAGTTGACTGCCACGTTCCCAACACACCTTTTTGAAGTCGTTCTCTTGTTGTCGTTACCTCGGCGCCCTCTTCCCAGGGTAATCCGGGTCTGTCCCCGCGGATACTCACCTTCGCCAAAAGAAAGTCACAATCACATCATCGCGCCCTTGGGATCCACAGAGCACGTACACTGCTTGATTCTTGAGTAAAGGTTCAGCAGACGGACGTTTCTGACACGGGCTGCCAGGTTTCATGTGAACACAACCGACTATTAGCACGCGATCGATGCAGTGTTCGCTGCGCGCGATAAGTAGCGGCGTGAAAGCATTGAGCGCATCGCATCACCCAGGCGAGGGGATGGCCACATTTCAACGATGATGGAATCGTATTCCAAGATAGAGTGTCCCCCCTGAGGCGAACAATGGGTATAATAGCCACTCTCCTCAGCCTATCCTTCCCGCGACGTCTAACAATCCTGCTTGCATTCCACACGGAAACGTAAGAACAATGAAAAGGCAGAAAAAGCGCATTCAAGCGAGTGTAGTGAGGTTCCATGCCACTAAACCCATGCCACCCCCAGCCGTGCATCCCATTTCCCATCCTGAACCCCTAATTACGCCAGTGTGTGTCCATGCCTGTGAGCGTCGACTATGCTCTCAATTGAAGATAAATAAAAAGCCACCAGGAAACCAATGTAGACAGTTCGCATGTTTTCGTGAGTCGCGGGGGCAGTTACCTGTTGCGATCCTCCTGCGGTGGTCGACTGCTACGGGACGAAGATCCAAAGCTGTTCGACAACATGCCCAACCAGCCCTCGGATCCGTTCTGGCGACCTCGTGGGGCGGGAGAGAGGATACCCTGCTCGGGGTCATCATCTCTGTCCCGCGAACCAGATCCTTCGGCCTCGACGTCGTCTTCAGAGTCATCATGGTAGGCTGCGTAACGGGGGCTGGATGGAGAGCCACGTGCGAGTGAGCGGACAACGTCGCCCTTACAGATGGGGCATGTGCGGCGACGGGTGGTCAGCCAAGGTGTGCTGCAGTTTGTTAGCAAAGAAGACAGCGTTGCGATAAAGGACACTCACATGCACTCGGCGTGGAACTCGTGGCCGCAGGGAAGGCTCATTACGCGGCTAACACCGTCGACGTATTCCTCTAAGCAGACAACACACTCAACCTGACGACCCATGTACTTCCTCCACTCGCTCGAGTAGCTGCCGTTCGCCTTCTCGTGCTCTGCCCGGGATGGGGACCTCGGCATTTGGAGTGCGGAGTTGACCGACAGCAGGCTCTCGGACTCGGGAATGCCGGTCGTTGTCCTAGAACGAGGCCTAGGCCGTGTGGGAGTCTGCTGCAGCAAAGGTGTGGTGGGAGTCGCGCTCGTGGGCGACGGTATCCTAGGCGACGGCACGGGCGAAGCTGCCACGGTATGGTATGTACGCACAGGCAAACGCTCGACCACGGACTTGGGCGCCCTCCAGCGTCTTCTGCGAATGCGCGCACGGAGGATCAGCAGCGCGTAGACAATGCTAAGTGTGATGAGAGGGCTGATGACAAGCACCAGGAGTGTGTCGAAGAATGGGCTAGAGCTGCTCGCGGGAGTGATTGTGACCCAAAGACCATCGTGGCCGACCGGTGGATTTTCGTCGTCGTCGTCGGAATTGGCCTCCTCAACCCTGGGCTGCTCCTTGGACTTGTCCTCTTTGTTTGGATCGGCACTGTCGTCGTCTCCAAAGATCTTGGACATGAGACCGCCATGTGAAGCCTCCTTTCCGGCCGAGGCAGTCGTCTTGCCATCGGCAGCTGGAAGATCTGGGTTGTACTCGCCGCTTCCAGGAGTGATGCTTCCGCCCTTGGGACCGCTGACGTCCTTTCCGTTCTTTTGGTTGACCTTGTTGCCAGAATCCTTGTTGGGGCCGTTTTCCTTTTCCTTCATAGGGGCGTCCACGAGGTCAGGGTCGCGCCAATCCTGGACTCCAATCTGGAAGCTGTCTTCAGCCTTGTGGGCGTCGGCCGCCTTGGACTTGCCTCGCTTCGCAGCCTTACCGAGGCCATCCCGGATCATCTTGTCCTTCTCCTCACTCCAGTCGTCAACGAGCACCCAGTTGTGGCGCCCGCTGCTGGGAGGTTGTATGCTGCCATCTCCCAAGCGAGAGCTGTGGCCGAAGGTAAACAGCCACCTGATCCAGCCGACACGGGGCTTTGTTTCTTCCGTCTCTGCAGGCTTTGCCTTCTTCGAAGCCTTTGCCTTGGGCGTGGCGGTTGGTTTGGGGGTAGGAGTCGGAGTGGTCGCAGCGGCTTTTTGCTTCTTTCTGTTCTTCCGGTGGGTACCGTCGGATTGCAAAACCTTGAGCGCAGGGCGGCCGTGCTCGTCAATGGTATCCTCGATAAAGCTACCAGGCTGGGTCAAGGACGAAAGCAGATGTGCAGTCGTGCGGGCGGTAAAGACGGAGGGAATGGTGACGTTGGAGGTGTCGCCCCTCGCAAACATTTGAATCAGAGGACCGCCTTTCATGTTATCGCCAACGATGAGGGCAATGGCGCCGCGTCGCTGAGCCCATTTGACCTTTTCCAAGAACCCGCAGCCACCACGGCTAAGCAGCACAATCTTTCCGGCGATCTCCGCTGCCTCTTGTATCGACTGGATATCGGCGTGGGTCGACTCGGTGGACAGAGCGCTGTCGTGGTTCGGCTGGGGCTTCCGGGCGAGGCCTTGGTGGAGGTAATCGTCGGTGCCGTCGTCGAGTGGTCGGATCTTTGACTTGAGGCGACCGCCGAGAGGGATCACTGCGTCGGGGACAGCATCCTTGCCTGGCTTGTCTCGCTTGTGGTGGCCAGGCTTGCCAGCAGCAGTGGCAGCCTTCGTGTCGGCCTTGGACATGTCTTTGGCGGCAGACTTGAGGATGACGTTGGACTTGCCATCCTCCCAGCCGGGAATGTCGCTGCAGCCGAGTTCTCCCTCACCCTCGCCTTCTTGTAGGTTATCGTCGGCGAAGCCACTGCCGATCCATAGCTGGCCGCTGAGTCCCTTGGACGGAAGGTTCGGGCCAAAGGCTGCGGGGCGAGCGACGAAGGATGTGCTGTTGTCGTCAGTCAAACTGATGGCGGCATTTGGTGTGAAAATGGAAAAAGGCGCTGTGAAGGAGAAGAAAGTCGTGAAGCGTGAGCGCGGAACGGCGGCCTGGTTGACGACAGCGCTGGTGTGGGCCGAGGAGGAAACGGATCGGCAAAAGAGAAAGATGGAGGCGACGAAGAAGAGGACGACAATGGCGATCCTCGGAGTACGCATAGTTGGAGTCGTAACGGGTCGTAATGTAGAGGAGAAGAAGAAGAAAGTAAACGCAGAGGTCGAGCGGCTGGATCGTGGGGCGAAGAAACGGAGAGATAAGGCGACGGAGAGTTCGGCGCACAAATGGACGGCCGAGCCGGTGTCGAAAGTGGTGATGATTTCACCTGAGGAGTACGGGGATCCGAAGTCGAAGGTCGACCAGCTGCCGGTAGTGGCTCAGCGGCGGGCTGCAGTGGTGTCGATCATGCGCAGAAGTCTTGCGAAGCCTCGAGACGGTTGGAATGTATGACGAGCTGGAGTGGGAGACGTGGTTGACGAAGAGAGTCAGACAGAGGTGCTTGTCAACGGAGACGAGGGCGAAAGCAGCCTCCGTTGTCGTCGGGAAGAGGCGGGTTAAGGAAAACGGCCGGTCAGTTGCAAATGACCTAAGTGAGTAAAACAGAGGCTAAAGCTGGGGGTGAGGGTGGAAGGTGAGGAGACAATGATGACGAGGTAGTGGTCGAGGTCGTCGTCAATACCTAATCAGGATATCCAGCAAAGATGCGCATGCAGAAACAGGCCAGGCCAGGCCGGAACAGACAGGAGACGAGGCACCTCTCAGCACTTAGCTCCCTATGCCTTAGTGAATGGTAGTGGTGGGCGATGTTATGATTCAGTGCCGGGGTCATTCGAGCCTAAAAGAGTACTTGTGTGTTTCAACTGCCACGTGTATCCAGCCATGTAATTTAATAGTAGAAACACCTCGTCACTGGCACGCTCTGGGTACCTCTTTACGATGGCGGAATTGCTCACCGCACCACCCTACTCGCTTCGGGGGTTCAAGGGACCCTAGGTGTACCCTGCCCGGCTGAAATCGCAATTGTCGTTGGCGGGAGAGGCCTCTTGCTGCAGATGGTACCATCAATCACAAGCCCATCGTCACTCTGCCTCATTCGACACGCACAACAACACCACACTTGAATTTGACACATGTATTGTGTAGCATCATGGTCCACGAGCTTGTGTCGCGTCTCTGTCAAATTGACTCCTTTTTGGCAAAAATCAGCAACCACGGTGCCAGCAAATGTGCGCACAAAGCGTACAAAAACTGTTCGCAATAACCATGACACGGCCGCCAAAAATACACCACATCCCAGTCTCTGACCCAGTCACCAACAACAGGGGCTCGTCGTTCATTGACGCTTGACGGCTTGGGCGGCACGCCTCAGGTCCCAAGGGCTCATGACCGACTGCTGTTGGCTGGATGGGTCGCTGGTGCCGTCTTGGTATTGCTCAAAGTCTTGGATCGTCTGTTGTATCCAGGTACTTTGCAGCAAATGTCTCTGCTTCCACAACTTAATTACCTATTACCTATTACTATCCGTACGCAGACAGTGAACCGACTCGACGGAGACCAAGACACTCCCACTACGCAGTAATTATGAGTTGCTCCGCGGGAACACAATCCACGCCCCCACCTCTGATACTTCAGGCTCCAGGGCGCCAGGTGAGAGATTCAGTTACGATGGGTAGCCCTTGAACCTACGTAGTAGGTAGGGTCATTTTGACGCCGAACGCGCATCACGGAAATGAACTACAGCCGCCAGTAACTCTTCCCCTCGCGCCTCCTTTTCCCTTTAAGTTGTGCAGAAATCGATACCTACCTAGATGCCAGTCTGCGGCCCAAACGCGAACCAGAGTCTTAGTCGACACGAGAGAAATAAGCGTGACAATTTGTGTCCCATCCCATTGCATAACACAATGCCACCACATCGCCCAACCACAACCACCTTCACCACTACTGTCACCACCACCTCCTCCTCCAAGCCTTACCCTTAGTGGCCCTCCCTGCTTCTGCAAAAACAACCATCAATGACCTCACGCGCATGGACGACCCCTCGTGACCGCACAGTTTTACTCGACCACGCCCAGCTTTCTCACTCACACCTACCGATGTGCACCACCATTTCGCACTACTCGACTCAATGAGCCCAGCCACATGCATCGACACTCAACCTCGCCCAAGCCATCCTAGTATAGCGCATCCGTGCCAGACAAAGAACGACCGCGACAACCCCAACCCAAGCCAAGATGAGAATCAAGTCAAGAAAACAGCCATCAGTACTGTAGAAAGGGAAGGTAGCAAGCGATTGACAAAAAAAGTAATACACAATACCACTACCAATTCATGTGGACGCTAACACGGAGTGTATCACTTTTTCTGTCAACCGCTTGGGTAGGTACCGCTGGCACCGCTGGCACCGCTGGCACTGCTGGTACCGCTGGTACTACTGGCACCGCTGACACATGAGGCCACCTGGTGATGACTACGCCGGCACCGCACTGTGGCGGCACCTCTGGTAACCGTATCGTAATAGTGAGCATGGTGAAGAATTGTGCCGACCGGATGGAGTAGATGGTGGCTTATAACAGCTACAGTTTCACGATGTCGATAAGATCAATTTCCGTCTGGCAGCCAAGCGAAAATACTTTAGTAAATATCGTCCGTCACCTCTGTCCGCCCGCCCCTGTGTATACTTACATCAGTAACGAATCTTATGTAGGCCCCACACCTTTTGGCTATACAGTCAAGTGGTCAACTTGACATGCTTAGGACTCCAGAAGACAAGAAGCTATGACAGCTCAAGGGGAAAATGCTAGGCAAGAAAGCTGACACCAACGATTTCAGAACCTTCATTCGGACCAACTGATGGGGTTTTGGTACCTCTTACGAGGACATCACGGACAAGGCAAATGGCCTTCGAGCTTGTGCATAAAGGGATCGTCGCCGTCGCCCTTCGTCAAGTACAGCTGCAACGGAACGCGGCCGTCCTCAGTGCGTCGCAAGAGTACACTCTACAAGTAGAAACTTTCGCCAAGCGCATTCATTCTTTTCGCTTCTAAAAATCCACTGAAATCCAAGAGGCTATCACCGATGTGATTTATCAGAATGAGGTACTTAAGCCTACGAACAGTCACCCTAGCATATGTCGTCCGTCACCTCTGTCCGTCCGCCCCTGTGTATACATTGCAGGATCTGCTCTTTGCGATTGACCGCCGTTCCGGTTCTCTACTGGACTTCACTTCAATCACTTGATGGTGGTGACGTTCCCCCGCATGAAGCGGCTCGACAATCTCCTCGGCTACGCCCTGTGCTGTTACGACGAGGTTGCCGGGGTTGATCCCCCGTATAAGGTATTTAATAACAACACCATTCCAAATAAGGGTAAAGTTCACCCAACCATTACAGTGACTACCTACTGTGTGGTCCCAGACGAATATTGCGGCTTTCATGTGGTATGCGTACCTAGATGGGCATCGTGAGATTTGCTTAACCCAACAGCTCTTGATGTCGGTCGGTTCAAGCAACAGCGACAGCCAGTCAGATGAGGTCTACGTAGTGTTACATCTGCTCGTGTTGGATGCTTATCAGCACTCAGTAATTACAACTACCTCAATACTGATGAGAACGCCATCGTAGGACATTTCACGGAGACAACCCAGAAGATGCAGTCGATTTACCTTTGCAACAAGCCCAACAAGCAATGATTATTTGCACCCGCAGTGCTGATTGCAAACACTGAAATCTCCAGGTCTGCTGGTCATGTGCGGTCATTAACATTCTAGAGCCGGAATGCAAGTCTGAGAAGGAGTCTCCACGCCGTACTAATGCAGTAAAACGCTCATCGTTCCATGATATTCAATGCGAAGCCCAGCCAGTCTGAGCCGTGTCCTCAACCATCATCCCGAGGCAAACCCAAAGTCGCCATTAGTTGAACTCGGAAAACAGCCCGCGGGTATCTCCGTCCTTGCCACGATCCCACTCCCTCTTCTCGCCCGCCTTGGCCCAGGTGACATCTCTCTCATCCTTCTGATCGCCCTTCCTCCACTTCGCGATCATGTCATCGCCATATCCCGCCGCTCGCATGCGCTGCTCCTGGTTTTGCTGCCACTTGACCCTATCCCTGAATGCCTCGACATCGTCCTCCCAGTTTCCTGCGCCGTTTTGAACGTCATCGTCCGGCTGCATGTCCATCGTGGGGTCGTAGTCGGCCTGGAAGCGTCTATCCATCCCTGACGTGCCGGACGCTGCGCCGCGACCCCGCGAGCGGACAGGCGGGGGCGGTGCGGGTCCTATGAACTCTTCAAGCGGGTCCGAGTCAGACGCGGCTGCAGGCGAGTCCCGTTTTTGTATCCGGCGACTGCTGCCTTTGATGGAGAAGCCCTTCCGCTCCTTGCTCATGTCTCTGCGACTTCGGTGGCTCCGCGACACCGATGCCCCGTCGTCTCCGTTCCTGAGTCGATGCTTGTCGGTCCTGCGCGTTGACGATATAAGGTCCTTACTCTCCAGTGGCGAACGATGCCGGTGTCTTCTGGACCTATCGTCGGGGCTTCGCGATCTCCGCCGGTCGCTCTTATGCCTCTGACGATCCTCGCGCTCAGACTCCGACTCGTCCCTCCTACTCCGGTGGTGTCGTCTTCCACTCCGCTCAGGCGATTCGCTTCGTCTGCTGCGTCGCCTGCGCGGTTGTGATGCGTCTCTCTTATGGGACTTCTCTCTCGAGCGTCTGGGTCTGTCCCCGCCGCCGCCCAGAATAGCCTTAATATCGCCCATCTGGCGTTTTCGAATGTCTTGCAGACCGGAACGCTTCCTCCGCTCCTTCTCCTCGACGTGCTCCATATCCTGCAGCCGCGCTTGCGACTCGGCGGCTTCTTTGGCGAGAAGGTTCCTGTTGTGCGTGTCGGTGTCCTTGATGATGTGCGCCAGGAAGCGGGTGTTCGGTTTCGGTATGTTCGACGGTCTGACGGATTGGTTAGAGGTCATCGGGAAGGACCGGCTGCGGGACGTACTTCTTGCCGGACCGAAGAGCGTCCAGACCCATGCTCGAGTATTTCAACGAGAAGTCGGCGCCTTCCTTGACCATGAGTGCGGCGACATGTTCGTCCGTAAGTATCGTATCGTTAGCCATTTTGACGGCGAACTTCTTCACTCGACGCCAAGTGTTGCAACTCCCAGGCAACTCCCAAAAGCAACCCGAAATTCAGTGATGGGGTGACAGCATCCGGCGATGGCAATGCTTGGGAAACTGCCCAGTAGGTGATGTGTGGTTTGATGCAAGAGGCGGCTGCTGCCTTGCGAACCTCACAGAGCAGAGAAAAGAGTGGTTCAAGTATCCAAAAGACAGTATGGTGTTCGAATGCTGAGTTGATTCAGGGCGAGTGCGGGGTTGCGGTTAGAAGACAAGCGACGCTGGCGTAAGCTGTGGCGGACGAAAGTGATCGACGAACAGAGCAGCAACGAAAATGACTTGGCTGACAGAAGACAGGAATTTCATGGAGGTGGCGTGTGATGGGATGGCGTGTAAGGTTCTTTGCGGAGATGCGGCCGACCAGGTAAAGAGAAAGGGTCGGACGGATAGAGCGCGATAAGAGATAAGGAAATGATAGCGGGGACCTTGCAAGTTTACCGCCCAAAGTGGCTGCAAGTAAACAAACGTCACCGCAACACTCACCGCGCACGCAAAGACTTTCGTTCCGTGCAAAAGTTAGGTTCCGTCGACGACCAGACTTAAGAATCCGAAAACCTCGAAACAAAAATTCACTGGCCTTGCGAAGGACCCAAATTTACCATTTCCAAAATCCAAACGTGGTTTCACACCATTCCACGACGATTTGAACATCCACCATGGACACAGGAAGAGCGGCGCAAGTCTTGCGCGAAATAGAGGACCTCAACGACAACCACGAAATTTCCATTATCAAACTCAGCGAACCCATATCGAGTGCTGTCGCTCAAGAATCAAGACAACGAACGTCCGACGCCTCCAATGCATCGCAAGACGCGACTACGCCCGAGAGCCTCGAGGCCGACCTGGCGCATTACAAGGAGCTCTTTGCCAAGCTCCGTTTCTCCTACGTCGAGCAGGTCACCAAAGAGAAGTTCATCCGCGCCATCGTAGGCGACCCGCCAGTGATCGTCACGCCGCAGGAAAACCTGGAGCTGGAAAAGGAGAACCTCGCCGCCAAGGCGGAGCTCAAGGCGCTCAAAGTCGAGGTCGCGAACATGGTGGCAGAGCTGGAAAAGAAGGGAAAGGAGCTCGCGAAGCACTATGAAAGGGTGCAGCTCGACACGGCGCGGTTGCGGGGCCTACCGGACAAGATCGCAGAGCTGGAGGACAAGGTTGCCGAGCTGCGCGAAGCGCAAGCGCCCGGACAGGACCCGTTGATGAACATGCCGCTGGCAAAGACGCTAGACCTGGTAGACGAAAGGAAGAGGCAGCAGCAGCAGCTCGACCGCGAGCTGGAGCAATTGCAGGCCAGGGTGCCGAGAAAGAGGAAAGAGTGCGAGAGGTTGCAGGCTGAGCTACAGCCGCTCGAGGTTAAGCGACAGAACAGCAAGGCGGCAGCTAAAGAGGCCCGCAGGAGAAAGGAGGGAGCTGGCGGAGACGAGGACGATCTGGAGGAGCGGGGTCGATGGCTGCGAGCCAGCGAGGCGGTGCTCAAGCAGATGCTGGACATCAAGAGTTGAGTGTGTTCAGGTTTCGAACGATGTTGTTATCAAGTATCTTATACCCGCGGAAGGCAAAGTGGAGTTACATTGGGACGGCGTTGGTGGACAGAATTGAGAGACATTGATTACGATGAGCATCGGTGTCAACGTCTCTTTCCCCATCGTCGGAGTTAACAATCGAGAGAAATTCAACGCCCTACGCTGTTTTTACTCTCATATGTGCTGATAATAATCCTCGCGCTTTGCTGGGACCCTTTTGGCTTCTGTGCTGTTAGCTACTATCAATCCTTAGTATCCTTAGAAAATATATGGTGATTTAGGATTGCGATGCCTGGGCCGTGGGCCCATGCTTGCAAGAGGTGGCACCACGGTGTCATAGGACGTTACGGTGCCGACATAGTAGCCGCCAGGTGGAACAGGTGTCACGGTGCCATGGTGCCAGGTGCTGGCGGTGCTGGCGGTGCCGGCGGTGCCAGCGGCCAAAGGGCCCGAGTCATGTGACTCACTCACCACCGGGGTTCAACCGGATAGTGTCGCCCAAGCGCCCCGCTTCCCGCCCCAGTCCAACAATTCGTGTGCGCTCGCTTAGGGTCTGGAAATTTTGACACCGCGAGACCTCTCGATTGCTTCCTCCGACATTCAACTAACCGCCAAAGCAATCACAGCACCACCATCGTCGACCACCGAATACCGCCAAGATGAGTACGTCGCTCCCGCCGCCGTTGTCGTCATCGACGAATGCGAAATCTCCCCGATTTTTTTACCCGTGTCGACGATGCTAATACCGTTGTGCAGCGAAGGGTACCAGCTCGTTTGGTAAGAGACACAACAAGACGCACGTTCTGTGCCGTCGCTGCGGTAAGTCCAGCTACCCGAGGAAACTTCGAGTCCACGATCCGACGCGAATATTCCACGAACATCTCGAATTCGATATTGGAGGAACGGACACTGATGACGATTATTCGCGATTACAGGTCGCCGCTCGCTTCACGTCCAGAAGCACACCTGCTCTTCCTGCGGTTACCCCTCGGCCAAGACCCGCAAGTGTACGTGATCTCCCTTCCTCTTCGACGAAACGAAACACGAGTCACCGATTCCGAGACTCAACTCCCAGCTACGCCATCCCGACTTTGCAAAACGATGGGTGCTGACGCAGGGCGAACACAGACAACTGGTCCGAGAAGGCCAAGCGCAGAAAGACCACCGGCACCGGTCGCATGCGCTACCTCAAGGACGTCTCCCGCCGCTTCAAGAACGGCTTCCAGACCGGCGTCCCCAAGGGCTCTTCCACCCCCTCGGCATGAGCGGGCGTATTTCTTCGATGACGGAAACGTAAAGGGTGTCGACATGGGGGTTATCTGTGCATTCGGGCCATCGGGGGAAAAGGCGTGAAACGGGAATCCGAGAGAACGATTACACGAGACTTGTCTGTCCCCTCCGCTTGACTTGGAAGCGAAGCCAATTGAAACCAAAAAAAGACCAAACCATACGAGCATTTGGCAACGGGTGTTTTGCGTTCATATATCTCATCACGTCGCGGGCAAAAAGGGACTTCTTTTTTTTACAATGGGAAACGGATCCTCCAAGAACAAGGCTTTTGCTCACTCTTCCCCCCTTTGACCCGGCGCGTGGTTGCAGTCACAATGGCAATCTCAGGTTTTCGCCCATGCTTTTGTTCCACTTGCAGGTGCTCTGCGTGACCCGGCGATGCGAGGATTGGCGCCGGCTCAGAAGAACTAGCTACGACCAGGCCAGTCCCGTACGGTATTTTTTGGGGTTGGTAGTGAGAATCGAGTTTTCTTGCTGTTGCTAGACTCTGGGGCCAGGGCTGTAGGCAGCAATGTGTAGATGTCCCAAGGGATGCCCGACAAATCAGACGTTAGACGACGAGATACTGAGAGTAGTTTCCATGGCTCGGCAGTATCTCAAAAGTAGCCTCGTGATGTCGTCAAACTGGATCTTTTCCTGGGGTTGACCAATAATTCCAGATCCATGGGCGGCTGATCGACTTACTGCCCTCTCCCAAATACCTTGACGCTGCCATCGGTGCCGACAAAGTACAGCAACTCCGTCTCCTCGACGGTCCTCTCCCCGTCACCCTCACCTCCACCCCCGGGAGTAATTCTGACAACACCGCTCACATCGCTCGCGGTCCCTGTGTCCAACAACCTCAGACTGACAACCATCTCCGCGGCGTGCGCCAACCCAAGCACAAATCCGGCGTGCTCCTTTTCCAACGTCGTCGTCTGCGTCGCAATGAGAGGCTCGTCTGCCGCAGCAGTGACAATTGACGCATGAACTTTCTGTTGCGTGTCAGTGTGACTCATCGAGGGGTGGGTGAAAGATCGTCAAAAAGTGATGGGGAACGGCAAGGGGCCGAGAGGGTGCATACCTCTCTGACATCCAGCAACATATCCCTCAACCCCAGACCCGTAACCTCATCGCCCGTCGCGGCGAGGACCAGGTCAGGTTGATCAACGATCAACACCGTCTTGACACCAGGCGCGCTCACGTCCGCAACGGCGACATCGAGTTCGCGCTGGATGTCAGGCAGGGATGCTGAGCGCAACGTCCTGCGGCCCTTGGGTACAGGCGGCGCCCAACCAGAAAACAAACCCGTGAGGCCATCAACGAAGGCGAACTTCCCCGTGCGGCACAAGGCTTCCAGGTCCAGACCCTGCGCTCGGTTAGTCACATATTTCCAGTCCACATGAGGAACCTTTCGAGGGGTGGCAAAAAGTGTCCGACTAACCAGTCTACCCGCACCCTCTTTCCAAAACGCAAAGTCCCGCATGAAGCTCACCAGCACGACGCGCACGTCTTCGGTGGCCGCCTCCTCGCCGGGTATCGGACGTCGCAGGTACGAGTAGAGGTAGCGCAGGACGAGCCAGTTTGTGCTCGCGCCCAGGACGCCGGTGAGGAGGATCTGCGCGCACTCCGGCGGCAGGGCGAGGTAGCTCTCCAGCAGGTGCGGTATCCTCGTGGCCATTCTGTGTGTGTCTTTCCGGGTAGATGTTTCCAGCCGGTTGAGCGTTGTGAGTGTCGGGTTTGGGCCTGTAAGTGAACAGTCACTGAGGGAAGTTTGGATTTTGCGCTGGATGTGTGATGGTGGGGTTGATGCTGGATTGCCGTGTAGGAGGTGCGGGGCACTAGTGTATCTGAAAATTGTAGGCACCTCACTGTCCTAGCGCATTTGGATGAGCCAACTCACTCTCGACTCCAACTGATGAAAGTAGGCAAAGGATCAGCGAGAAGACGAGCAGTTCGTCTCAGATCCATCCGTTGGCTCCTCATTTGGCTTGAACTGAAGATTTCGTTGGCTGAAAGTCCACAGCCCAAGCCTCACCTACTGGGCAATGGACGTTTCAGACCTTGATCGTTCTCAACGACTTCTGAGGACAAAGGTACGTCTAACACTACAACTGAAGGACGACGACGGCGACGATAGACGACAGACGAAGAAAACGACAACAAAGCAAAAGCACCTTACAGAGAACAGACAACGCTACGCTGTGTACTACTTATAATTTATACCTAACTCGGTGCACTGGAACATAATTTGGAAACAATAATCATCAATCATCATCTGCTCATGCTTTCGCTCTTGAGACCTTGACGACCAAGCTCATGTCACTCGCTCTGAACTTCTCCACCGCCCCATCATGCCAATCGCCCCTCATGGTCCCCCGCCCTCAACCCTCGCTTCTTGACAACGCACACTTGCGCCCCTGTCGCAACAAGCGGTCTTCGTGGCTCAGTCGGTAGAGCGTTGGTCTCATATTACATCCATATGACTCTATCTTGCGATAGGGACATCCAAAGGTCGAGAGTTCGAGCCTCTCCGAGGACAATAGTTTTGCTGATTGTCAGTGAGATCGAATGACCTGTGCTGAGAGTCCTCTTGCCTTCTAATGATAATGACTTCCAATGCTGTGGTTTCTCCGAAGGTAGTGACAAATTTAACCTCAAACACGCTCGCTGGGCGTTGATACGCAAGCAATAATGTATGATAGCCTGAGAATTTCTCCATTGGGATAGAACGAAACAAACAGGCATCTAACTAACCATAGGCTAAGAAAGCTGATAATTCCACGCTCTTGCCCTTTTCTCGGATTGCCAGGCTGAATGCTTGATAGTACGACATGAGGTGCTTAGCATGTAGTTGCTGACAGCCATACGGACGGATACTTCCACAGCGTATCCTGTATCTACGCTGCTATCTTTTGCTAAGTCTGTCAAGTTGTGCCCACCAGCTGCTTGCAAGCTTTTCCGATGTCTACAACAAGGGTCAGCCGGCCGCATGGTAACATCTAGACGGCAGCCAAGACGCCGCACGAGCTCCAAAACACCAAACCTGAGTCGTGGGCAACTCGGTACATCAAAAACAGCTGTCTAAAGCAAAAGAAATGCGCCGAGGGGGAATCGAACCCCCGGCTCCCCGACGCTGCTTGATGGCAACGGAGAATTTTACCACTAAACCATCGGCGCGTTGGTGATCTTGCTGACTGATGAAGGTCAACGCGAATTCTGTGTTCAAGAATGTGAGACATTTAGGGCTGGCTGCGTAGACTTGGGGTGGGTCCCGCATCGAAGCCGAAGGGCTCCGTCGACATTTCATGTGTGTGTCGAAGAGAGTAAGTAAAGTTTATGAGACGAGCAGTAGGAACTAGATAGATTCAACTTGTCTGGACGGATTGTCGTAAACCCAGGGCTTTGGCAAAGCTCGACTTTGGTCTCGGACAGATTAAGCTTTGAAGCTTCGACAGCGGTACTACCTCCCCACCTCAAGCAATTGAGTGAAGAAATTGCTTCCATTTGCATAGAAGAAACTTGAATAGTTTCCAAGAACCTATATATGTTTTATAGGCTTTGAATTACCTATGACAGTCGCGTGTGCATGATGATTGGAATTTTTCTGTCAATCCTGTGCAGCCGTATATTGCATTCGACTTGATAATACGTCGACGACAACTACTCTAATACACTAGCACGCAAATCTTATGCTGTTGATACCTTGTCTCAAGAATAATGTGTAACTTAGCAGACGAGACTTCACTTTCACCCACTAGGTGGTCGTACGCGATCCTCACACCTCGTCCTGCACCAGTCCCCCTCGCTTCATGCCTGGATCCTCAACTTCTTGACCTCACGCCTCCCACTCTGACCTCTGTATTCGACACCGCCGCCAACTGTTACACATCGCAAACGACGTGTTATAACCGTTGACGGCCCCCTTCGCCGGGAGCACCTGCGGCGCGAGCATGGAGGCCGTACCCGTCGCGCCCGTTGACTTTGCCGAGCGGCAGTCTCAGAACGGGACGAAGACGACAACGTAGAGCGCCTCACCCAAAGAGTAGACAGCTTAGATCGTGCTGCGACTCACAGTGAGGCGAAAACGAGCGTTGTGGTGATTGTAGGCTGCTGCCACAACGAGCCGTAATCAACGCCCGCGATGTTTAAATGCAGTCGTGGAAGTTTGAAATTGATGGTAACTGCATCATTGAGGGAAGCCAGTGTTTCGAACTAGAAAATATTAGGTTGTGAGCGAGCGGGCTTTGGCAGGGAGGCTGAGTTTCGACAGATTCATTCTTGCTCGACGAGGGTTTGTCTAGCTAGATATAGGTGCGTAATGATTACGGGCTGCCTGGGGGGGTGAGATGGATGGGTTGTTGTTGAAAAGAGGCTTGCTGCAATGCCTTCGGAAGGAATAGCCCGGTGGGTAATGATGGATATGGGATGGGAGAGGGGTGATCAAGGGCTTACCATCGCCCAGTGCTCAGTCATTCTCGAAAATTGTTGGTACGGTGCCGGCCTCGGCAACAAGATGCGGGCCCTGGCCCGGAGATAAGGCCGCGACGGGGCTGTCGACGGTCGTCGTCGCTGTCGTTAGCGACAATTCCAACAAGTGCACAAATCTAGCAACGTGAGAAGGCATTCCGCTCTCGTTGAGTGTTTCCTCAAGGCAGTCCTGGGCCTAACGCCGTATCAAGAGCCCAGAAACTGGGACAATATCGGCCTACAAGGGGAAAGGAAGTCCCTGAAAATGGTAATAGGCCTCTTGATAACACATCTTCAGCCCATCGGGCTAGGATGACATCAAGACGCCGTGTTATGGTCAGTGGAGTTCTTACTTTGGCAACATGGGCATCTTGTAGCTGGCTCTCCTCGCGAGCGGGCTGTTGCAGTGAAATATTGCGGCGTCGTGGAATGCGTCTGGGTTTATGACGGTGGTTGTCCGGGGGTTCTTGTGGAAAGGAAAGGCCGATGTTGATAAGTTGGGGTTGAGGCGATTTCGCGTGGTAATAGGTACGGGATTGCTCATGAGTGTTGAAGGCTATGTGTAAGTTACAATAGCGCCGAAGATGACCTGTTATTGGCGGTTAAAGCGACTGGGTTAGTGAAGATCCTACAACATATGATTGACTATGGGTAGTATCATGGTCTATGATTCATAGGCAGACAACGCCTCATTCGAAGACCAGGAGAACGAGTTCTCTGCAGACTGCCGCAAGATCCGCGCCATCAGGTACACCAAGAAGACGAGCACTTCACCATGGAAGAACTCTTTTATTCAGCGAGGGGGGCGAACTGGTCAAATAGCATTGCAGGAGCGGTATCGACATAATGTTTTCGACTTTGACGCCGAAATCACGAAAATAATGGTCGGGCGGTGGAGTTTGCGGATGAGATGGAACGGCGGGTTGAGGTTGCCAATATTGATGGGCTCAATGCTAGGCATCTTTTCAAGCCGTGGAAGTGGGAAGGTGATGTTGAGTTATTGGCGCCTGGATTGCGAGAAGGGGGTTACGCGCCAACGGGCGAGTCTGGAAGGATGAGAGAGCGGGTGTATGGGGTCTGGGAATGAGAGGTCGAGGGATGAATGATCAGGGTTGAGATACAAGCACAACGTGTAAAAGGATGGGTGAATCATTAGAGAAGCGTTCCCAGATCTCAAGTTTGCGCTACACAAACGGACGTGATGATGAATGTCAGAATGTAGGCTGGCGAGTGCCATCAGCCGTTGGCATGGATTCGATCTATCCTCATCCTCTCCCGTATGGTTGGGCGACGATCTTGACCAACTGCCTTTGGGCTTCTTTGTCAGTTCGACGAAAGGGGTAGTACTCCTTGTTCACAGCAAACAAAGTATTACCAGGAAAGGATGCCTGGCGCAACAATCGGCGTCGCACTCCAGGCAGTCCGTCCTTCGGAACGAATGTTCATCATCGCTGCCAGTGCCCGAAGTCGATGGAAAGAACTGCAAGCTTCTTGCTTCTCTGCGCCGCTATTGCGCAACAACCCGTTTTCCTGGGCCGATTCTCCAGGCATGGCGCATCCAGTGCCGGATGGCAGAGCCCGAAAAAGACAGCCGTTGTTGGTCGTGTGCTGTCTGTGCTCAGCGGAAGCTCTCAGCGGAAGCTAGAGCATGTTTCCAGCGATGTCAGGAACAAGGATTCTTAATTAACCGAACGCATTGCGGCTTCGCTGCCAGCACATCGCGTGCTTGAATCGGCTTTCCGGACCGTGCGGGGTACATTGATGCGGCAAGTGGAACCCGCCTTTCAGACCCCGCTCCGGTCCGCCGCCCGCCCGGAATATATGGGCACCTCCGATAACATCGCCGGCATGACTTCTCAACGTCCCACCGGATAAGAGACTGTCCAATGCCTTCATCGTTGCAGAGATGGACGAGAGAAACACTGTGTATCTGGCGACAAGTTATCCTTGTCGTCATAGTTCCGGCGACGAATGCAACGTGTGTCACGGCACCGGTGAGCGGACCTACAGCTGCAATGCGAATGCGCCGTCGCCCGCTGAACATCTGCACCATGCGGCGCCATCGCCGTCTCCGTCGCGAAGAGCGAAGACACGAACATGCTGCAATCAAGCCATCTCCGGCATAGCACTTGTCCATCCCCAGTTCGAGGGGCGCTCCGGCTCAACAATTCCTCCACGTGATACCCCGCACCAGCAATAGCAGGCTACACCTTCCCATCACGCACAGCGAGGCAAAATTTCCGACTCACCTATATGAACAGCTCCTACCTGAACTCAGTTCTACAACATTATCTACCAAAGAAAATAAACTCCCCATCTTCTCATAGAAATACCGAAGTTCCAAACTCTCTTGTGACCAGCTTACTCTTACCAAAGTCCACTCCTACTATGTGAAGAGTGCAAAGAAGACCCTCCCAACAAACCCCCAAAAGTGGAAATTTCGGACAAGAGTGTGGGGGTCCAGGTGTTCGCCCCCCTCTCTCTCTCTGGGAATTCCAGACCGGACTCCGCATCGGACATGGGTCTTCACATCCATTCCCCCTTCTGCTGCAATCAGGAAAAAGAACCAAATTTCAGCCCGGTGTGGCCAAACTCTGCGGCACGCATTCGCCATGCAGAACTCGGAAACAGGATGAAACCCAAAACCAGAGACATTTTTTTGTTTCTCAAGTCTTCAACGCCACAGATGGTACCCGAGACACACACAGCCGTCCAGCAAATAGGAACCCCAGAACCAACGGCCGGCGGAACCGCTTAGACCGCGAGTTCAGACGGTGCGGTACGGGTAGAGTCATCGTGTGACAAGCTCACGGAGCCCCGGAGGTAGCTGCATCTGCACCTGCAAGGGTCGGCTTGCAGCCCGTACTATTGCACACATACCTGCGATATTCTTGAGTGCAGAGAAGGTTTGCTCGAGGCATTGGTAGAGCACGCGCAATACAGCGATTAGAAAGGCGAAGCGCGAAGCGAGGATGAAGCGCTTAAAGCAAACATGACATGACCACGTAGAGGGCACCTAGAGGCGAATATAAGGATACCGCGGGGTCCCATCTATTCGCCAGGATACGTTTTGTAATCAGGAGTATGCCAGATCACCTCTATACCTCGTAGAAAGGTCCAGATTTCGCCCCCATCGCTCAGCTGCAGCTTCAGACCCGTTTTACGACCAGAAACAAATCCGACTTAGCACTCCAATTGGCGAGGATCGGAAAGCTCGGCGGCAAACATCGTGGGGAAGAGAGAACAGACGGCTAGCAGCAGAAGCTCGTCGTCCAAGCCGAACCACGTCTCCTCGAGTCGGTCAGCGGCTCTGAACCCCTCAACAATCGCCAAAACGGCGTCCCCAAAGAGAGGTGCGACCCAGCGTGTGAGAGTTTTGACGTTTGTGTTTTCCGATCTACGGACTTCCCACCTCGTTTCGAATTCGGCATCGGCGACTTTTGTTTGCTGGACAATCAATTCCCCCAATCCCCGCACCGTTCCAGTCCCTGGCTTTACCTACCCCTCGTCGACCCCCCGCCTCGCGACATTCTTCCCCCGAGTCGCTTCTCCCGCGTCTCCACCCGCTCGTTGGCTAGCCACGTCCATCCCCCATCCACATCCACGTCGTTCCCCATCGTTATCCCCGCTGACCGTTAGTGCCGCCCCCGGAGCAGCAGACGCTCCAGCTTCGCCAGGTCGACGCCCGAGTCCACGAGACACACGAGACACACTTGGGTCAGCCCTCCGCCGAGCACATTTCGCGAGCAAAAACTTTGTCTCGTCCGCCACACAAGACTACGACGACGACGAGCCTTTTCAACGAGTCCGAAAGATTGCGCTGAAATCCTCCGCCACAACATCTTCACAATGTGGTCCAGCAAGCGCGCTTCTTCTCCCGCCTCTGCCAGCAGCCCATCCGAGGTGGAGGCGCCTTCGCCCGTCACCAACAGACAGAGGAACCCCGGTCGTCGCTTTGCCCAGATTGTGAAGCTGAAGCCCGAGTTCCTGGACAAGTACAAGGAGGTGCACGCCAATGTCTGGCCCGAGGTCCTGAAGCAGATCAAGGATTGCAACATTGTCGACTGTGCGTTTCCAGCAGTCTTGTGTGTCATCGGCCCTGGTTCGCGTTACTGACATTTCGCAGATAGCATCTTCCACGACCCCGAGTCGCGTATCTTGTTCGCCTCGTTCAAGTACGTTGGCTATGATTACGCCGGAGACATGGAGAGGATGCGCGAGAACCCCAAGGTCCGTGAGTGGTGGGCCATGACCGACGGCTGGCAAGAGTCTCTCGTTCCCGGAGCCGTAAGCAGCGAGGCCGAAGATGCGCCCGGTTGGTGGAAGCCCGTCGAGGAGGTGTTTTACACGCCTTAGGGGACGGTGTCCAGTTGTATTGCATTTAGTAGCGATGAACCGAATGACAGCGCGCTCTTGACGATCTGGGTTCATGTCTTTTGACACGTGTTTTCGATCATAGTACACTACACTGCCTGGCGGACAGTAGTGTAACTTATTTAAACCCTCCAAACAGGCCTCCGAGGACGCCGCCGGATCCTCCTCCGCCTCGCTGACCATGTCGTCGTGCCTCAGTTCGGATCCACTCCTCGAGAAAAGCGCGGTCCGTCAGCTTTTTCGCATCGTGAATCTTGGTCTGTACTTGAGCCTCTTGGTTGTCGAAACTGAGCAGGGTCGGGATTGAGGAGATCATGTAGGTCATCCCCAGTCCTCCGCTCATGACGTCGGGCGCGTCGAATTCGACAGTGCAGTATGCGACACCGCCTTCCGCCTCGCCAACACCAGACTCAATGATGGACTTTATCAGCGGAGAAACAACGCGACAGGTGCCGCACCACGAAGTGGTCCATAGCGTGATCAGGGGTGTTCGTGCTGAGGAGGAGAGGAGCTGGTAGGTGTGGAAGTCGCTGGGATGGCGGACACTAGAGAAGGTAGTCAGCGGCGATTCGCACGCAAACGTTGCAGGTTGTCTGCAGTAAAGGTTCATTTGGCACTGACGAATCGTATATCTGGTTCTTAAACGACTTGGTGCGCGTCGTGGAAAAGCTAGCGACATGAATGGCGGTAGCGGACACCTGCTTGGGGAGCGGGAAGCGGACGCTATTGGCGGGAGAGCCCCGGAGAGCGGAGCGGGCAGTGTATCTCAAGAATACCATGGCCTGTTGGGGCTCGTATGCAAGTGGTTTTGCTGCGTCTGACCTTGTTGATATCCGTCTTGTGACAGGTGATGATGCCACAAAATCAAGTCTGAGGGTCTCAGACAAAGTGAAACAGGAAGAGAGATGTCTAAATTTTTGATAGCGGAGACAATATCGCAGTGCCAATGGCGGATGTGAATTGTTCACCTATCGGAAAAGACTGGCTAAAGTCGTGATGTTGGAAAACCTGGAATAGCATCCGTGTGCTTCGCATCTGGAAGGTCATGCTTGAAAGGCAGCAGGCAGTGTCTCAGGCGCGCATAAATCTCGGATGTCCCCATTGGGAAAAGCGCCTGTCACGAGCAAGAGTGGATCACGGCTTTTTTTGTGCACGATGACGTCACGTCTGCTGCACCACAGTGTGGCATAAGCAGCTTTATGCAAGGATGGAAGGTTCTTGGTAGTATGGGCAGCTTTTATAGGGCACTTGCACTATCCGTACGGATACGGGATACCTGTGGCATATTGAGGCTAAGGAACTGAAAGCGTCAACTGCGGCAAAGGACTTGGCGCCCAGGTGGCGCCCAGGGGGAGGCTTATCAACCTGCCCACCTTGGGTACCTATGGAGGTTGCATTCAACATCTACCCATCGCGACACATCGTATTCCAACGACAACGTCTCAAGCAATGACGTGAGATGTCTAGGTCCCATGCGTCCAGACACTGACTGCATACCATACCACCATCAACTACTCCGTACATCCACCCGCGATGAAGCCAGCTTTCAGAAGAACATCAGACCTAGGGAGGAGGCCACTATACGTAGTGCATCCTCGACCGGCCTGACCTGGCGTCACCGCTCCGCCACTACTCTCCTCAAGTCCACCACCACCCTCTCGTCGACGAGTGGAGAATCCCAAGCACGAGCGCAGACGTGGAGACGCGCTCCTCCCTGCGTGTTCTTCAAGACCAGCACGGGGTTAGCCTCGCTTTAGGGGTCCTTTGAATCTGGGGCTGAGAGAGATCAGCGCCGCCTGCTGCCACATGCAACATGCAACCTGCACCGTCGCCGTTTCTTTGATGGACGTCAGCTGGCACGTGGACATCTACACCTCTCTTTCACTCCAACCAAGCTTGTTGTCTACCCGACCTCGCGCCATCACAACGACGGCCATCTCCAGGTTTCCTACATCTTGGCTCCACGGGATCTGCCCGACGCGACAAGCTCCGCCGCTTTGTGCAAAGAAAAGAACCCCACCACCACCACCACTAGAGAGGCCTGCTCTGGTAATCTATCCCAGCTCGCATCTCTCTGTCCTGCCCTGCTCAACACCAACAGGCGTCTTGACTCGATAACCCATATCCTGGGCACGGAAGTTCTGCCCATTCTGCCCATTTCATCCCATATCCCCGTCCCCATCGCGACACCTTTCCAAGGGCACCACTCACCGCAACTCCTTGAACTCGTCCGTCGCATCTACCATAAAGCCTCGGGGTTCATCCTTGAGACAACGGTCGCCTGCCACTACTCGTGACGCTAATTCCAACCGTCACTTAATCACAGTCAAACGGCGCGTTATCCATCTGACGCCATTTGCTCTGACCCCTGTTATCGACAAGTTGACAATTGTTGCGCTTTTCGATCCTCTTAGTTTGCCTTTGCCCGCCGCCACTGTTTGCTCTTCGTCTTTGAATTCATCTTTCTTTACCCCGTCTCGCCCCTTTCATCGTTTTCGGGTACCATTCACAATCCACCAACGGCAACAAATACGACCGCTGCTCAAAGCGTCAACGGCAGCCTGATCTTCGACATTTGCTCGTATTGGGCCTTCGGCGTCCTCATCTCAACTTGTGTGCACGGCTGGTCAAAAGTCATGCTCGACGGAATCTGAGACCTTCGCCTTGATGTCATACTGACCTGCCGATCCACCCGGGTTTTCACTTTCGACCGCACAAGTCCCGAGCTGCTCCTCGAGTCTCTATCCTCGCGCGCCTGCGGTTTCTTCTCTTGCGTTAGCCTGCTCCCGCAGATCGCTTCTCTTGGCACATAACCCTGAAAATCGACGGAGCGCAGCGCAACATGGTGGGAGTGCCGACATGGAAGACTCGCCTCGGCGGCGTCTTTGGAAATAAGACTGAGAATGGCAGCGGACTCGAAGAAGAGCCATCAGGCCCTCCTCGGTGGAGTATGGGAGTTCTTAATGACGCCAAGACGATCGAAGTTCCTGGTAAGTTCTGTCAGGCTTGGTCGACGGAACTCAAGCTAATATCTCCAGGTTCCGTGCTTCTCCTAGCAAGCCATCGCAACGAGCCTCTTGGCTTACGCAACACCCCTGCAAGAACTTCACATTCTTCCATCCCTGCAGGCTTCTCAGAGCCGCCCGACACGCCGACGGGCCGCCGGTCTTCCGCTCCTTCGGCCCCGCCAGCTGCCGAATCTGCGAAGACGACCAAGGACGGTATCATCTTGAGTCCTCAGCCTGAGGAGTCTGCCAACGACCCCCTCAACTGGCCCGCATGGAGACGTGACTGTGCCTTGCTGTCGCTCGGCTTCTTCTGCATGGTCGGCGGTGGTATGACTCCCATTCTTGCTGCCGGCTTCACCAACGTCGCCGCCGACTACCATGTCGAGACTGAGACCGTCTCGCTGACGACTGGTCTGTACATGATGGGCATGGGACTTGGCTCCGTCATCTTCTCGCCTACTGCCATCCTCTACGGAAAGAGACCCGTCTACTTGTTCGGTTCCCTGATCTTCATCGTCAGTTCGATATGGGCTGCGCTGTCTCCCAACTTCACATCCCTCATCCTGGCTCGAATCTTCCAGGGCATTGCAGTCAGTCCCGTTGAATGTCTCCCGTCAGCCACCATCGCCGAGATTTTCTTCCTCCACGAGCGCGCATTTCGCATTGGCATCTACACACTCCTCCTCCTCGGTGGCAAAAACCTCATCCCGCTCATCAGCGCCGTCATCATCCAAGGCCTGAATTGGCGATGGGTATTTTGGTGAGTCGCCCTCATTCGGAGCTGAGCCCGATCACTAACACGTCATAGGATCGTCGCCATTGTCGTGGCCTTCTGCACCGTACTCTTGTATCTTTTCGTCCCAGAGACGTTTTGGGACCGCACGCCGACTCCGAAGTCGCGAAAGACATCCCGCAGACCAAGCATCGGACGCAGACAGTCCTCCCGTCCAAATGTTCCCCAGGTTAATACCGACACTGGCGGACCAACCACACCGGCTCCTCAGTCTCCTGGCGCCGCGCCCCATCACCACAAAGACCTCCACGTTGGCTTTGCTGATCCCGCCCCTCAACCAAGCAATCCTGAAAAGCAACCGTCGGATGCCGAAAAACAAGCCGCCACAGACACTCCACCCCGTACTTCCGCTTCGACACCTGCAACTCCAGACAATTTTCGCAAATCTCCCGCCCTCGAAAATCAATCGCTCCCCACTAGTATCAGCGGACCTCCCAAAGCGACGGCCTACACCCACACTCTCCGTCACCAACCCGCCAAGTCTTTCACCGAGCAACTCAAGCCCTGGAACGGTCGCCTGAACCACGACAACTGGTTCAAGGTCATGCTGCGACCCTTCGTACTGTTTGCGTACCCCGCCGTTCTCTGGTCGTCTGCCGTCTATGCCCTCTCCGTCGGCTGGCTCATTGTCGTCTCTGAGTCCGTTGCACTCATCTACCGCAATCGCGAGTCGTACAATTTCAACGCCCTGCAGACCGGTCTGGTGTATTTCTCGCCTTTTGTTGGTGGCATTCTTGGAACTGCCGTGGCTGGCAAGGTTAGCGACATCATCGTCAAGGCCATGGCCCGCCGCAACGGCGGTCTCTACGAACCCGAGTTCCGCCTCGTCATGGCCGCGCCCGTGCTCGTGACCACTGTCATCGGGCTCATGGGCTTTGGGTGGTCTGCTGAGGAGCGCGATCACTGGATCGTTCCCACCATCTTCTTCGGCTTGATATCCTTCGGTTGTACGCTGGGATCCACAACCTCCATCACGTTCTGCGTGGACTCGTATCGTCAATACGCTGGCGAAGCGCTTGTGACGCTGAACTTTAGCAAGAACATCTTCCACGGACTTGTTTTCAGTTTGTTCGTCACGCATTGGATCACCGATGACGGACCGAAGATGGTCTTCATCTGGCTCGGTGTCATCCAACTAATATTTTTGCTGTTTTCCATTCCGATGTTCATTTTCGGCAAGAGGGCCAGGATGTGGACTGTGCGGAAGAACTTCATGGAGAAGCTGTAGACTTTGGTTTGGTGCATTCTCGGTGTCCCATCGTTTCTTTCATTCATTGGTTTTCAGCGTCCGCATCATATACACTTCTAGAGCATTCATGTTTTCGAGCACATGGGTCAGGCGTCAGCGGGGTGTCATGTTTTCGTCACTACAGCCTCATGGAGAGGCTACGATACCTCAGAGCCGCATCTGGATCTGCGTAGAATTACAGACGTTTCACTCATTGTTTTGCGTGTGTTTTTGATTTCGTGATTGAGAGGTTTTGCACGGAGCCAGACAACCTGACGCGTGCTGGTGATTACAGCCTTGTCGTGAGGTTCGAGTTGCGCAAGCTAAGTGTGCGGATATGTGCGCCCTACGAGGAATCGAGGATAAAGTCGTTCTCAATAAGGGCCTCATTTCCGCCATTCAGTCGTAATCATCCCAGCAAAGTGACCCTGTCAATTTTTCACCTCTTGTGTGCTGTAAAAGCCGTCCTCGATAGTCAGAGGAACTGGTCGCCATACAATCACTATCTGTTCGACATCTTTGGAACAAAAGACTGTGAACGAGCTGCCTTACTCTGTTTCTTTAGAGGAAAATCAGATTTTCGAACTTGAGGGTTAAGGGATTTCCATTGGCGGGCGGGCATAAACAGTTTCGAGATGGAGTACAGAAACGTACATGGTTTCTTGCCCTCCACTCTGTGATCGGGACTCGGGAGAAGGGACTGCCAAAGATAGAATATGCATCACCGAACATTTTGGACCTCAGTAAACATCAAGACCCTCTTCATCACGATCTTTGTCGTCCAGCTGGTCTTTGGCGTACAAAACCCGGATGATGCTTCTGCAATGGCTGGAAGAATACGTTTGTCGTCGTTTTTGGTGCTGTTGTCACTTTGACTGACGTTGTGTGCAGTGCACGCCACTATCTCTCCGAGTGCGCTGAGGAAAGTGTCGTTCCAGTGGAGAGGACTGTTATAAGATTCGCGGATGTCGATGATGGAGGTGGACAAGTAAAAAGGAAGCTCCCTGACGCAGTTCACTGTCTTGGTTCTGGCTATGTAATCAGGGGCTCCAATTTTGACCCTGGACAACGTTGAGGACTGTCAAGCTATGTGTGATATCTGTTCCTGCGGAACGTAATGCAACTGCCACCTTACTGCCCAAATCTCTTGCTGCACTCATGGGGCGCGACAATTTGTACTGCAGCAGAAATATAATTAAGCCAAGACTCTACAGCTGAAATGCGGCTGTTTTGTTCAAGCAGAATTTTGCAGCGGCTCGGCAAGAGTTTAATCCAAGAGAAAGTCTGCTTCGGGAACCACCTACTGGTTCGTCCTAATCTCACGAACTCTAACACCCTAGTCAAAGTCTATGTGCGGTCTCTGTGTCGCTCGGTTCTTGAAGTTCATCTCACTCAAGACACTTTTAGCAAAGTAAGAAGGCAACTTGCCCAGATGGTGATTGGTATAAAGGTATTTGATTGGCCAGAGTTCGTCGCAACCAACCATGTCCATCAAACTGCCAAAAAAAAAAAAAAGGAATGCCGAATCAGAGTTGAAGAGACAGGCTGTGGGGGCTGGAAGAGCTGTGTTTTCTTTGGCGAACAGTTGATTGGCCGGTCTTCAACACCTTCTTCTTAGGGTCGGAGGTGGGCAAGGGTTCGAAACAACCGACTTGCTGCTGAGCCACAGCGACCAGTTGCGCTTCTATTCAGACTTTGGAGAGGTTTAGAGACTCTGGCGTTCTGTTGGTAAGACGCCAACCACAATCAAGGTACATCTCTTCGCTCATTTCCCAAGCTGCTCAGTTACACATGTCTGAACGGAAACAATAGAAAAATTCTCGAGGCAAAACCCAACTGTGGACTGCGGCGGGTCCTTCTTACCATCGACACAGGCCAACCATGTGCTCTCATCGAGACTTCTCATTTGCCTCACCGCCCCCCCTCGCCCTCATGTTTTCGCATCGAGGTTCTGGAATTGCAGACTAGTCTCGATGAAGGCAAGCCTGCAAAGATTTTCTCCTATCGGCATGTCACCGTCGCTCGCTTATCTTTTTTCTCGAGGCGCTAGTCCGAATAACGTTGGTGTCCATCTCAGGGTCTGATCCACTCGGTTGGCTCCATTCACTCGGGGTCTTGATTGAATGTCTATTCATTCGTGGTGACTGACTGTAAATTCCCATGTGCCTGCCACTTACCTCACCACTCACTTTCCCTTTCTTACCTCGCTCAATTCACCACAATAACCGTCTTTTGGACCACAACATACGAAAACACAGCATGCAATTTACGCAAAATACCATCTCCAGCAGCAATACCCATAGCTTATACAGCTGACCACAGACACTCCCGCATTGCTACATTCACGTACATTATTACTAGTGCTCTCATCAACTTCAACAGAGATTGACAGAGATTGACCACGCAGACCCAAGTCCAAAGCAAGAGCAACAATTGTTGCCGCAGCTCACCAAAGTCACGTACAGACAAAGCTGAAGTCTCTATTGCTATCACGACTAACCAGCACTCACCCAACTAACAATGGCAACCAACATCACCGTCCCTCTCGCCATGTTCTCCCCTACGCCCTCGCTCACGACGGACCTCAGCCTCCTAGCCCTGGAGGACAGCGACGCCACCAGCCCCTCGCTGACAAGCTACCCGTCATCCAGCGCCTCCCGCCCATCCTCCGCCTCCTCCGCCCCGTCCTCGTGCTCCTCTCTCCCCGTCGGCGCCCCCGTTTCCGCCCTCTTCGAGATCCGGGACACGCCCACCGCCGGCCGCGCCGTCTTCGCCTCCCAAAACATCCCCGCGTCAACCCTGCTCTGGCGCGCCGACGACCTCACCCTCTCCACCCTGCTCCGCGAGTACCGCCGCGAGGTCTGCGGCTGGTGCTTCGCCTACGACTACGGCCGCGACCTCACGCCGCGCGACGCCGGTGTCGGGTTCGCCTTCTGCTCCGCCGCGTGTCGCGATACCTGGCGCCGGGAAACGGGTCCCCTCGGCGTGCAGGCCTGGACGGCCGTCGAAGCGCTCGTCAAGAAGCGGAGCAAAGAGGACGACGGGCTCGTCGACGTTGACGCGGTGAAACCGTCAGAGACTGAAATCGCGCAGGGTTGGGGCGACGTCGCCGCGCAGGCGGACCTCATCCGCGCCGCGCGCATGGCGGAACTCCCTCCGCCCGAAACGCAACTGCCCGAGGGTGGGAAGGGGGGTGCGACGAAACAGCAGCGGAAAGCGGTGCAGAAGGCGCTTCAGCAGCCCATCTCGCCCGACGTGCTGAGCTACTGCGCCGGCGGCGTTGTTTCGCGGTACATCAACCCCGGCAAGTGGGATAACCTCCTCTCCCTCGCCGTGGACACGACACCATACCGCAGCGCCGATGATTTGCGGGCCTTCACGCGGTCGTACCTGCACCTCCTCGCCGTCCTGCCGCTTCCACTGTTGCCTCTCGTGACGCCGGAAACGTTGCTGCTGATGTCCTCGCGCGACAATCACAACGCGTTTGGCATCCGCTCGTTGGAGGACGAAGGGTCCGAGTTTTTCGGGTACGGATGCTGGCCCGGCGCGAGTTACTTCAACCACTCTTGCGATCCAAACGTTTTCAAAAGGAGAGAGGGGCGGGTGTGGGAGTTTCGCGCGGGGAGGGATGTTGCGAGCGGCGAGGAGCTGAACATTACGTATCTCGGCGGGGAGGAGAAGGAGTGGGACAGGGAGAAGAGGAGGGCGACGCTGAAGAGGAATTGGGGGTTTGAGTGTGCGTGTAAGAGGTGCGTTGGGGAGGAGTAATGTGTAATGAGCCTGGGCAAAAGTAGAGTTTGGGAGTTATGACTTGCTTGGATTGTCGGAATGCCTCAGTTGCACGGGCTTGGATCACCCATTTCTTGTATTCTCGCAAGCTGGCAAATCCCACAGGAATTTGGTTTCAGCCGGAAGTTTGACAAGAACTTCCGAAGATATTGCAAGTCCCGTACGTAGTCAATCTTGTGGAGTGGCTCAGCCGATGAGCTCGGGAGTGCCTTCATCTGACCTCTAACCCAGAGCCGGAGTGATAGGAGAACAATATCGCGTTTAACTCGGGATTTGGGAAACATCAGTGCTACATTCAGCGTCAAAGTGAACGAAAGGCAAAGCACCAGTGCGTCGCGGCCTGTTCTGATTGACTGAATCGCCCGGGGATTCAAGGAACCGAACGCAGCAAGCAGCTGACGAAACCCTACAGCTTACAGTCGTGAAGGAGGCAGTGCATGATTCAACTTGAAGCTGGAGGAGAAACAGTGTACGAGCAAAGTCGAGCAAGGTGGTAAGGATGCTGAGGTTTACGATGTGCCTCATGAATCGTGGACCGTACGCGTAGGCTGACGGAGAAACAGTGCAATCTGACTCAAGCGGAGCTGCATTATTTGCTACTCTATCGACCTAAGATGATACCCGTGGACCAGCTGCGCTTTCTAGACGTGCCGTTACACTGGAGTTTAGACTGTTCTAGAACAGACCAAGGTTGAGGTTCGTTGTCAATGGAAACCCCCGCAGCCGTGCCGTGTAAAAATGCGTTTTATGCGACTTCTTTCGTTGAAGCCGCCGGTCATCTGCTGATATACCGGCCGCGGGTTAATCCATCGGCTGTTTGTGCAATTCCGTACTGACCGTGATTTCCTGCCAACGCTTGTTGGACTTTGGGCAGGCCACACCTGTCCGCCAGCATCTCTTGTGGTTGAGATGCGCATGTAGGCAAACGCTGAGGACTTTGGCGGCCGATGTT
This sequence comes from Colletotrichum sidae, assembly GCA_004367935.1. Lineage (NCBI taxonomy): Eukaryota > Fungi > Ascomycota > Sordariomycetes > Glomerellales > Glomerellaceae > Colletotrichum > Colletotrichum sidae. The sequence goes on from QAPF01000035.1 coordinate 67,629, forward strand.
CTCGTGCATGTAATACTTCTAAGACGGGTTATTCCTACGGGCCGACGACTCTGGGTGGTGATGAAGCAGGCCCAGGTGATGACCATCAACATCAAATCACGCCTACCACGTAGGCGCTTCCTTGCAGAACTCGACGCCGATCAGGTGGACAGTTGCTGGTCCAAAGGAATTTGATCCCGCTTAGCGTATCGTCACTGTTCACGGCAACATGCCTCTCCAGATAAACCACCAGGCCGCGTATGATATGCAAGCCGTCCTTCCACGGATGCAGTACAGCGCGACGCGCGCACATGCGCTGCTGCCAAGATGGTCAGCGTCTCAGATGGCTTCGTTTGGTGGCTCAACATCACGATCAGGGGTATCCCGGAATCTTCAGTAGTACTACGAGTTACACTACAAGTAGATATTTACGAGAAGCGCGGCTCGTAAGGCGAAACCAAGTTCATGGTTTTGGACACGTTCGCATGCAACGGCAGCGTTGTGCCCACCACGCTGGGATGGACCTTGTCATGTCTCGTGTGTACCTGCGTCGTGGAGGGAGATTGAAGCGCGATCGTCGACAGCCTCTGAGCAGCTGGTAAATTGCTGACTTGTTCGAAATTATCAGCTGTGGATGTCGTCTTGTTTTCTGGCGAGGAGGAGTCACATCTTCACCCCTGTATTCGTACTCCGTATTAGTTTGTTACCGCATCGGGAAATGATCCTGCGATTGGAGTGTTCTTACTGGCTGAAATCCACCATCGCCAACATCACCGCTCAACCAGGCCTTTTTTGTTCTTCTTTTCTGGGCCACCCACAATGCGAAAATTTCTGCCCGTCATGGGCGACAGAATCAGCGTTTCGGCGTGTCCCGAAAGTCAAAAACAACCCTATAATTCGAGAGATCTCCTCGAGCTCTGCCAACAATGGCCGCGCAGGCTGACCAACGACATCCTGAAACGCACGTCGCTTGTCGCGCCTAGTTTCATGCCATCCGCCAGATCCCAGGTCGTCCTCCTATTTCCGCGAGAAGACGCGATGAAACCCTAAAATTATTGGCTCGAAACATCAGACGAGGGGGCCCATGAGACGACGAACCACCTCGTCCAGGAAGACTTCCGGACGTAAAGGCCAGGGAAAGTTTTCCCGTCGGCAAACCGAACGTCAGCATGAGGCTCTTGACTCGCTCAACTCACCACCATGAAACGGGATCGCTACGACTTGACGCTACCACTATGCGTACGACCGCATACTACTTCTACTACGGCTGCCAAGCCACGGGGTACCGTTCCCGATGACTGCTTACTCCTATCGGAAGTCTTTCCGCGCGTGAGCCGGCGACTTTCGTACTTCTACCAGCCCATGACAGGAACCTTACTTCGTACATCAATTCCAGGGCTATCTCGTGTAACCCACACTACGACGATCATGATCCCAGATGCCGCAGTCAGCACGAGGACAGGGGATGAATCTACCCAGCAACCTGTATCGCTTCTCTACCTTGTACGATCGCTTTGGCACCTCGTGTGGGCAGGCCGTCTCATGAGATGGCACGAGTCGATCCGTGAGCTCGGCTTTTGATCGTCTGTATCTCCCCTCAACCCCTGATAGATATTAAGCATATTCATCGTCTTGTATATAACCCACGTTTCGCTTCCGTATCACTCGGTCTTGTTTCCTCATCAGATCACAGCTCCGGCAGCATACAACCAACTTACAGCTCTTCAGCGCAGGTAACCATCGTTCAACACACAGCCTCTATTTCTCGGGCAGAAAAACAAGAACCGTTCGCTCTTACACGCACGACACACACGTCAAGATTCAAAATGCGCGCCTCCGCCGTTCTATTCACCCTCTTCGCCGCCCTGGCCGCCGCCGCACCCAGCGGCATCGTCGAAACCGAGCACCTCCTCGAGGCCCGCCAGTGCCAAAAGGCGGGCGTATGCTCCAAGGGCGGCGACAACGGCACCTTCTGCTCGAACCTCAAGTGCTGCAGCGACTCAAAGTCCGGACGCGGCGGCGCGGTAAGCCACACAGCATGATCTACATTGCTGCAGTTCTAGCAAAGAGTCTGCTGACGTGTGCTGGCCTAGGTTTGCTGCTGCAACTAAAAATGGACGCCCCGATCTCGAGCTCAACCCGGGCGGTCACTAAGGCGCGAGTTGTCGTTGCGCACAGGAGACTTATTTTTTGTAAGATGGGGGGGGCTTGGCAGATTTGGCCACTTTCATTTAGCGAGGGTGTTAAGAGACTGGACTTTCGTCTAGACAAGGACGAGATGGGTAAAAATAACCGTCAATACACTTTTGCAACATCATCGTCTGAATGTTGGGCAAGATTAAGCCTGTCGGGAAGCCTGCCATCGTGAACTCTAAGCGGACGCCAGGCAGCAGAACTCTATGTCGTCCAAAGACTTTCGTTCCATTTCTACTCTCTTTCCCCCTCCCTTCTTATTCGTTCTTCTATTGATAGTATAACGCTCAAAGTTGCCTGTTTGTGCTTGCGGTGGCAACTTCGCAGTGTTGCCGACTCGCAACACACACACTCTGAAACAGCGCAACTCGACGTGTTGCTTGGCGCAAGCCTCGTCGGGGCTTTACACAATCCGATTTGATGGCAAAATCTTGCTGAGTGCCGGGTCCGAGACCCTCGACGGCTGGGATGACGGGAATGTCTGGATTTTCTCACTGGTCTTTTTGGGTGAACTTTGAGAATCGCTCGAGAATGATCGCTGCTGACACAACGATGAGGGCAGCCGGTGTGGCGGCACGACCGGAGTCGCGAGACCAGTTATATGGTGAACTTTGGGAAGGAGACGTTAGTACGTGAGGTGTAACGGTGAAGTGTTCAAGGTCGATTGTCAGCTTCGCGAGAGCAAATCGAGTGTGGTTAGTTGTCAGAACCTGGTTGTAATAGGATCTGCGGCTGGTCATTGGCGGTTGAATTGTCCAAGACAATGTGCGTATAAAGTTTGTCTGGGAACATTCAACTCAGGCTGTCTAGCGAAAAAGCTCTAAGAGCGCAAAAAAGTATGAAATGTCCACAATCTACTACTGCAAGTTCCGCTGCCGGCCCTTCATCATCCTACAACGAAATACAGACAATACAATGGGGAAACCGAACGGAAAGGCCTTAAGCGCAACCTTGTCTCTGCGGCTGTCAGGGCGAGTTACCAGCTTCAACGTTTTGCGGCATCTCACGCCATTGACGGCTCACACTGTTCCCAAAACCAAATGAAGGGTATTGAGACACACAATGTTTTGTTGGAGCACTTCGGGCACTGTCCACTTCGTGCCCAGCTCGCTCTGGCCAACTCATATCGATCTACTCCTTTCCAGCCCAGTCGAGCTCAACAGTTCAGTCTTCGCGGCAGGCAACGCGTCCTTACGCATACTCAAGCTGCAAACCATGGAAGTTGGGCTTCAAAGATAGAAGAGCCATTTTTCTTTTCATATGAAATTCGAATAGACAACACAACAGAACTCCTTAGAGGAGCGACATGGCAACTGCAGATCGAAAAAGAGGCCATCGGGCCGCGGCAGCAGGTAGCAGATCGCCCTGCACCGTTTCAAATCAATTGCGACACCAACAGGAGGCCCCTCGATTCGCCTTCTAGTAGTTGTAGCAAGCTACGGCTGTTGAGAGCGATAGAAGAGGGGCGGGGGCTTGTGACAACAATGGATGGTTTGCTCTTGTGAGCCGACTAAGAAACTCGAGTGTTTGGACGTCTTCAGTATCGATTGAAGATCCATTTTTGATTCGCGTCCCATTATGTATTCGCGACATTGAAAGACAAAAGACGGTTAGGTTGGTCTGTAGCAGCCGGGCTAACAGGCCCTCCGGCTACGGCACTACACCTGAACTACACAAAAGGGCGGAAGGAAGCGAAAGTGTGTTTCCGACAACTGGAAGAATTCCCAGCGCGGTCGAATAAAACGAATGGTAGGCAATTCGCCATTTTTTCAAATCTCCAGACGGTCGTGGTCTATCGCAATTCTCCTTTTCTCATTTTCCCCCAGACCTAGAAATCCGCTTCCATTGGCTGCTTACATATAATCTGTCAACTTTCTTACGTCCTCCTTTGGCAGCTGATGGGACTTCCTGCGGATGATTTCTGCCTCGGTGGGCGGCAATCTAAGACATGTGCTTACCTCCATCCCCACCTACCTTGACGTATAAGACCAGTCGAGGAGGTTGATCCTAGGCGACAGAGGAGGCGCCTGTGTCGTGCGGTTCCTTGTGGCCAAATGGCCCAGCCTCCCAAGGCGAACCGCAAAACTACCAGCCAGTCACTAACTCACTCAGGGAATTTTTCATCATGGACTGCATCACGTCACCCGTGGTCTCGAATGTTTAGCTCTAGTAATTGAGTTTTCATACCGTAGGTAATATGTCAGCGAGATCGTCACCAAAAGGAAGGCACCTCTGGGCGTAGAAGCGTTGTCGATCGCGTTGTCACACTTTGAGTGGGTTGTCAGGGTATTTATTGTAGCATCAATAGGAATTCTGTCCGCTTTGGCGAGCAAAGACTGTTCACTCCCGATTGGAGGATGAGAAATCCATTCGTAGTCAAGGGTAATAGCATCGAGTCTCATATTGCATCATATGTAGGCTACATGTACATTTCCATGTGCAGGAAACGAGGTGATTAGACGAAGAGTAACCAGAAATCTCCCGAATCAGAGTATAAAATTGGCGAACCGTGGCTGCATTTGATTGACGACGAAGGTGAAGCTATCCTGATCCACATACTCGGACCACGAGGATGAGCCAGAAGTGAGCCTCTTCCCTTTGGAGATATATGCTCACGTACCATTCATCGGCAATCCCAGATAGCCAGGAACTCACGTTCCGGTGTCCTTCATCTGCGCTCTCAGCCTCGTATTCATCATGGGGAAATGGAGGTTGGTCTTTTTGTGACCGTGGGAGTGCAATGCGGACGGTGCACCCGTTTTCTGAAAATTTACGACCCGTTCGTACAGGAAAGTCAAGAAAAGCATGTTCGACCAGCAAGTTCCTGTCATTAGAGATATTGATTCGGTTGACGGGGTTCTTATCGTCGTATCTACCTGACTGGCTTCTCTCCGTCGCACGTGGGGGTACACATACAACAATTTCATCCCAGCTATCACTCGAGATGGGCTAAATGGCCAAGATGGCATACGACCACATGCTGGGCGTGCTAGCTTCAAGTGTAGAACCAATATACCCTCCCGAGTTCGAACCCGCATTTTTGACTCTTTTTTCCATCCCCATCGTATCTTTCCCATTCATTCCACTTTGTTCATCCGTACTTGCCAGCAGACACTTGTTATTGTCACACTTCGTTTTATGGCGCAGGTATGCCGCGAAGAAACGCACCTCGGTTACAAGACATACGGCGACCTGCCTGCCGTTGCAACGTCCATCATCTCTGTTGTCTCCAAAGTATTCTGGCTGCATACGACGCCGGAGTCGACACGCTCATATTAGTAACATACAGAAAACTTCGTCTCATCCAACAGCAAGTAGGTGGCCAACAGTCTCTGCGAACAAGCGCAGCACTACGATCGAAAACCTCGATGATTGGGCTTGCCTCCAAAAAAAAATCTTGCAACATTGCCATGTACATGTCTTTAAATACCTACTTCGACCAATCGCTCGAACCCGCTCCAGAAGCCACCAAGACGCCTGCGCACTCCGTTTTACCGATATGATCGCCGATCAGAAACTTCAATGTCGATAACAACGATAGTAGAGATGACTCCTTAGACAGGTCTCGGCCCGTACCGCGGCAGGGACGCCGACGTCCCCTGCCCAATCGAGTCGATCCCACCGGTGCCCCCCGCGAACCACCCGCCGCAGGCCTCCATCGTCGAAAAAAAGTGTCGTTGACTGCCAGATGTCGTTTCCAAATGTTTCAAGATTGTAACTGTAGTTGATCTGTCCCCCGGGTTTTGATAGTGGGCGGCGATTTGTTGAAGATGAACAATTCGGTGTGTGCTGGACAATCGTCCTTGTCTTGTTGCGGTACGGTATTTGTAAAATGGGTACTTCACGATGGAACTATGTTCATCGACAAGATGATCCTTCCGACGCGTTATTTACGCGTAAAATGCCGCCGGTGTCAAGAAAGTTCTGACATCCACAGATTTATACCGTCGAAGCACCTCGAACCAAGAAAAATCTTCGAATAAACTCCCCGGCTTGACCGGCTAAGAGCGGAGCCTCTCTCCGGTCCCGCCCCGCCCCTTGCCCTCGTCCTGACCGCCGCTGCAGAACCCCCACCGGCGGGGCCGGATCTAGACCCTCGCCCCCAAATCTACCCGAAATCCCCCACCGCAATACACGGTCACCTTCATCGCCCACGCCCCGATTACCAGCTCTCATTCGGCACTCTTCTCGCGCCTTCTCGCGCCCCCGACTACAGTAGGTCGATACTAAGATGGTCCACAGTACCACGGGAATAGCACGCTCGCTGGCGTCGGGAACAAACTACCCCTATCCGTCGATCCCAAAGATTACATCACTCAGCGCCCATGGATGATGGCCAACACCGGAACCCGACTATCAGAGCCCTTCAATCGCAGCTTCTGACGTTACTGAACGAGCGGTATCAGTAAGCGACAACGGCCCGATCGACGGTCATCCCGTCGTAGCCATTCCCAACCCCGATCCGGGGCCAGCATCGCTCAATGAGAGCAATCCCGCTTTCGGAGAGCGCCCCCCTCCCCCGCTTCCGGAAACGTGGCGCCACACCCCGGAGCATTTCATCCCTTCAGCCCAGGAACCAAAAGAAGTCCATGTCTTGAAGTTTCTTTTTGTCATGTCTTGTAATTGTGTATGCCAAGTCTTGCCATGGTTGTCATGTGGCCAGAGGAATTCGTCCAGGGATCTCAAGACATGGGCGATTTATGGAGTGTCTTGGCTATTGCCTCGCCCGAGTACCTATGGAAAGTCGGAACAATTGTCATTCCTATGAAATAAACAACAAACACTGTTAGGTTTCGGTAAAGCCTACTAGGTGGATAGAACGAGTGACCTCACATTACTATCAAAAGCTCTACATACTAAGACATCAACGACTGTATTCACCATGTTTCCTCAGCCCAATAACGCCGGACCGCAAACAAATTGGTATAACGCCAACCGCCAGGTACCCATAAGCCCAACTGACACCAGCTGGAATTTTGTTTTTTGAACGATAGGAAACTCCAAACTTAGAAGAAGCCGCGAGACGGAATGGCGACAAAGATGGCAGTGAAGATTCCACCGATCAACAAAGCGCATAGCATGGCCTGGAGAAAAATGGTATCCTGAATGGTGCGCAGCGCAGGCTCCTCGATCCAAACCTCGCGGTCGAATACCTTGCGGACAACGTTGCGCTTTTCGTACTTGACAATCCACGGCTCCGATTCGAAGCTGTTGGTCGACCCGAAAGACTCGAATGACGTCTTGCGCCTGTCTTCCTCACTCTCCTCATCTACAAACAACTCCCAAGGGCGGACATGTCGGTGATGCATGCCATGCAAGACGACACACATGCCCTTGTAAGCTGCAACAAGGGTCGAGATGCCCAAAACCCAGCCGATGGCGGCCAATGCGCGCCAACCGCGGCCAGCATGACTGAGGGTGATGAGGATGGCGACGACAAAAGCGACGACGATGAGTCCGACACCGAGGCCACGGGCGAAGAAGACACGGGCAGGGTTGCCGTTGCAAATTGACCAACGGATGAAGTTGGGGTGGGCCTGCTTGCGAAGGGAGTCCTCCACAACCTTGAGCGCAATACGACAGGCTGAAGGATGGGTAGTGGCGGCAAGAGCGTGGAGAGTAGCATCGCGATCCTTGGCTGAGAGGTTGAGCTGTCTCGGCGCGCCATCCATGATATAGGTGGCGATGACACGATCCATCTCCTCGCGGAAAGGCTGGATCGTGACTAATTGAGGTCAGAGACATATTGTCGAGGTGAGATTATTATACTTACACGGCTGCTTAGCACCAACAGCGGCAAATGCATCACTGGCTTGCGAACGGTATGAATCGGCATTGGAAACACCGTTAGTCCCCGTGTAAACAGACTCCTGATCATTGGGAGTGCGCGGCGGGGTGGAAAAGGGGTTGCCATCCTCGATGACGGCAGCGGCGGCTCCCTTCTTCTCGAAATCGGTCCCCTTGAAGATTTCCTGGCCAGGCTTCTTGCGCATTCTGGAGGACTTCTCCTTGAACAAGCGCTGGAGAATATCATTTTCCTGAGCCTGAGTCCATTCCGGAGCAAGCGAAAGGTCAGACGTTTTGGCCTCGGCGAAACGCTTCGTGTAGTCCCTATGCCATAAGAAGAACTGCAGGTTCTCGGCGGCCAGCTCAACATAAATGAGGTAGTTCATGAAATCGCGGACAGTGCAGGGCTTTGTTTGTCAGCACAGAAGGGCACGAGAGAGGAGTGGTCGACTTACGGGGCATGTGCCGCCATTGATGATCTTGTCAAAGGTCAAAGACTCGGGGATGCCGGCTGGCGTGCCAGATTTGCCGGAGCGCAGAGACGATGAAGTGTTGCTAGCCTTTTCATCGCCACTGTCGGACACGTCGGAAGAGCTCTGCTGGAAGGAAGAGCCGTTGACATAGACCGGGCGGCGATAGGTAAGAGGAAGAAGACCCATGGTGAACAGGTGACGGATTGTGGCTTGACACGATCAGACTATTAGTGGAGATGTAGGTTCTAGGTGTGATGACGGTTATGTAAACGGCGGACGTAGGCGCCAATCGAGAGGACCAGTACTTGTTTGAGACTAGGTGTGAATGATCTAGGTGAAGCTGGCAGGAAGCGAGGGTGAAGTCTGATGAATTCGGTGCACTGTCGAACTGGTGCTGTGTCTTGTGAAGCAGTCGAGGACTTGAACGAAAGAAGAGTCACACCAACTTGAGGTCCTGGGAGGAGGAAGGAGATGGATGATATAGCCGTAAGTAGGGAAGGCACTTTGGGAAAGGACTGTACCGTCTGCTACATAGTATTCTGGGTCAGGGCGTCGAGCTGATGTGACGGCCTGAACGACAAGAGACCCCCCCACCCCACACACACATGGCGCCTGGACCAGGCCGTCGAGACTGGCGGGCTTCCGTTGACGGAGAGGGCTGAAGCTGGACCAATCCAGACGACGAAGTGAACACTAGGTCGAGGATATGGCGGGACCGGATGCGAGTCTTCCACATGTTTGGTGTCTTTCAGCGGAATGGATTGGGGTGGGAGCAACATGGCAGGTGGGGACGTGCTTTCTTCTCGACTCGAGCACGACGTCTTTGGTGATATCAAGTCGGGTTTGCGAGGCATGGAGCAGGACGCAGACGTACTAGCGTCGACGTAGGAGTGGAGGCGATGTTTTACCTAGGCAGGTAGAGTGAGAGACATGGCCGCGGGTGGGTGTCGAGGTTGTAGTCAATAAGAGCTGAGAAGGAATGACGCTAACCAGGTGCATCGTCGAGGTTTATTTGGCATTGTCAAACTCCCTTGAACGGTGGTGGCTCGATGTATTCTGGTGTCATGCCTTGTATGCGTGTGTGGGCTTGCTGCTCTTGCCCGAGACCACCTTCTTGACAGCTACGCGATGGCATGGTCGGGTTCGTCGTACTCTCATCGTCAATTGCGACTGTGGGATGGACAGTTGTGAGTGCAAGCGCACAGGAGAGCAGATGGGAAGGAACCCAAGTGACGCCTCATCGACGCCTCTTGGTCCAACCCAGATTTCTCTTCACGACGCAGTAAGGCGAAGTCAAAAGCGGCAAAACGACAGGCGATCACCCGCTGATATTGGTGATTGGCGAACATACCAGCACTAGCATCTCGAGCTTTCCCGATATGGCAAGGGACAACCCTCGGGCTGAGACACTTTGCAGCTGGGCCTGTATCTTTCAGGGACTACCTGGTTGTCTGGGCCAATTCGATTTATTACAGGGGACGAACGCTTCGGTGGATCTTCTGCGTGCATTCCAAGCTTCGTAACCGTGCAGAAGATCGACCGGGTGGATGAAGCAGCGGTGCTATTGACTTGAGAGACCAAGATGGTGAAGGTTACATGGCATGGCCGTTCGTTGTGCTTTCTGTTACTGGCCGGCTGGAGCGATGCTGACCTCCTTATAGCTAGCTAGCAAGGCTGATGCCAGACGCTGCTTCCACAAGTGACTTCATCAAGCATCACCACGCGTCCAACATCCAAATGCCTCTGGCTGGGCAGAAGCGCCTTGGTATAGGCAGACATAGGTTGAAAAAGAAATCTGAGAGAATCGATAACTTGCCGCAGAAGCAACGAGCAGTGCGTGCGTGCATTTGTCGCTCGTAGATAGCGCACCCAATCAGCTTCTCGAGTGCTGAAGGGCCACTAGCGAGGGGTCAGCGCCTCCTTTGGCCGCTTCGCAAATGTTTCTTGGTCATGGCCTGGTTGCGACCTGCGGCTGGGAACAGAAAGAGCCCAATCACACACAAAGCAACAAGAAAAGGACGGTGGATGCGCCAACTGGCTTGGAAAGAAATCGGTTCCAACAAGCCGGGGTAGGAGGTCACGGAAACGAGATCGGCCAGGGGTCCCCGAGGAACTTGGTCCGTGCTGCAGGTCACAGTGGCTGCCCGAGATCTGGAGCCGGGCCTTCCTACAGTCCACCTCCACGTCTCTGGTACCTTGGGGTAAACTGCTGCACCTGCCTGCGCCTGCATCATCGGTATCTGTCCTGCACTTGCGTTGCACCTGCACCTGCCTCACCTGCTCTTACCTAGTACACCAGTGGCTTCTCAAATGACCCATTTCCTTCCACTCTTTCCTCCAAGTGTTGTAATTGTCTCGAGGTGCACCTGCCAATTACTCACCTTGTGGAATCGCGAAAGAGCATCCTGCTTGCTTGCACCTGCTGCCTGACAGGGGGTACGCATCTTGACCTTTCCAAGAGGAGCAAGCTGAGCGAGACTGGCCCACGCAGCGAAGCCTCATCTCCGATGAGTTCTCACCATCGACATGGGCAAGAAAGCTTCCAAGAGGCACTGTAATCTCTCTGTTGCCTTCCCTCAACGGCCGGTGTTGTGCAGAGTACGCTCTCTTTCATGTCGTCAGCTGGCATCGCACCCTTAGGTACCTAGGCACCCCAGCTGTGTATTCTCGCTCGCGGCATGCTCACTTGAATGGTAGAGCTGTTCTCGATAAGTTGCCGTTGACAGGGCGAGGCGAGGCGATGCCACTACCTACTAACCCCAGTAGCTTTCCCTGGCTAGAGGGCATCTCGATCATGCCTCCTCCCGAATCGATTAGTTATACCCTGGTCGCGACAACCTTCCAGCGAGGACTTCATCCTCCCGCCACCCCGCTTGCCGTTCATATCCACCTGCCAGATACGTCCCAGTTGCTACCAGTCCTCCCAGCCTGAAAGAATCCTGGCCCCAAACTCGCTACTCTCGCCTACTACTCTCGCCCAGAACAAAGACAACCTTTGTTCTCAGATCCCATCTGGCCTAGTTTTGAAGCCTCACTTTGTGCACCGCCGATGAGGCGGAAGCCCGGTTGAGCTGGACTCCACTGGCCTCGGCATCTTAACCAGTATTCTGGGAAATCGCCTCTCCGCGGCATGCTTCATTCATATCGTCTTTTCTTTACTAGACAGTTTAACAGAGTAGGGTACCATTCGCCATTTCAACTCGAAGCTTAAAACATCCTCCTACAAATCATCATCTGGCCTCGAATACCTGTCGCCGACCTCTGCGTCGCCTTACCGATTGGGATCCGGTCCGAGGAGTGATCGGCTGACAAGTGCCGTATTGCTTTGCTTAGTATGCCTGAAGTCGAACCGCCTTATTCACGGTGAATATTAGAAGCGGACAGCCTTTGCGACCTGGACCACAAGCTTCGACAGCCCAGCAGCCTGGTTCCTACTGACTTGGACTAGAAACGGAAGGTCCTGCGCTTCGGACCACGGCACAACTGTAACGGCCTGTCGCTCATGGTTGCCAGAAGCCAGGCGGGAGTCATCTTTCTCCTTTCCACTGGTTGACCACATTTTCTTTAAACGCGATTTCAGCAACGTCGTGTTGTTAGCCAATGTCCGTGTGCTCGAGCACTAGTGCCCACCTCTTATCGCGATGTGAGCGACGTTCAGTAGCAGTTACTATACAGCTTTCTACCTTCACCGTTGCGCATGGTCTGCCGTTGTTGTCGCCATCGCTTTGAAGCCGCGATTGTGGTATCATTATTGGACTACTTTCCCAAGTAATTCAAAAAAGAAGAAAGCCACCATAAAACACGTTTTCTCCTCATGTCCACCCCCGGTCAGCTCACACGTAGCCGATTGGCAGCTTGAAAAGCCACCGAGAACCCGGCTGCCCTTCGGTCTCATACACATACTCAGATGAGAAGAACTAAGAGTCCGCGCTGCGTACGGCATCAATCCTGACCAGTAGGCAGGAAAATGCTCTCAATTGCTAGACGATCAAGGGCTGCGGCCACACTGTCCCATGAACAAGTACAGGTCTTTTCCGACTGAGCGAGACACGATCCGAGCTCTTTCACCCTTGCACGCGCCAAAGAGACAATAAGAGCCAGGGACGCATGTCAAGAGGCAAAACATGTCTTGGGCTTAAAGACATGCAGCACTACCAGTGCTGCTCACCGATGGAGACTGTGTTCACGTCGACGCCGTCGACGAACCATCTCTGAGAGTCTTCAATCTTGACATCGTTGGCGCTCATCTGTCTCTTGCGCATGAGGCCGTTGTCGGCGAAGGTCCAGTCTTCAAGTCCATACGTCCGCCACCATTGTCCCGATTCGTCATGCCACTCGTACCAAAACTGAACGGCAATCTGAGAGAATCGTTAGCCAGACTCCAAGCATAAATCCTCGGGATCCAAAACAAGCACTCAGACCTTATTATCAGTGAATGCAAATAGTTCCTTCCGTAGGCGGTAGCCTTGCTCCCGCTCCCACTTCTTTGTCAGCCATTGCTCGATTTCATCTCGGCCTTGGAGGAAGGCGTTCCTGTTCCTCCAGATCGAGTCTGGAGTGTAAGCCATCTTTACTTTGGTCGGGTTTCTGAGGCATGTCAGTCGGTGTTTGTTCCCAGATACCACAGCACGAACCGAGTGTTCCACGCATCCTGAGCGGTCTTGACCTTGATCCTCGCCGTTTCCTCGGTGAAGGGTGGGAAGGGAGGCTTTGATTCATCCTGCGAAGTCATTTTCGACATGTTAAATTGTCTTCTTGAGAGAAAGTATCATCAAGGATTATCCAGGATGCGATGTGTCTGGGCTGCGATGACAGGAGCTAATACATGTATATCAGGACATGACGCAACAGCTACGACGGCTCTTCGGAAATGCTCAAACAGAACGGACGATGCAGCCAATCACAGAGCGCATGAGAGCGATCTCGGTATTTGACAAGCGTCGCTGACGCCCTGGTTGGGGACTCGCAGCAGACACCGCGGGTTTTGATTTCGATGACCATTTGTCGAAAGACAATGACCACTTGCTGATTCTGTTTGTCTGTCAATGCAGCAGGAAAATTTGCAGGCCATCTAGTCATACGGCGACCCAGGCAGCAGCAGTGCCGGGCGCCACCACGGCGAGCAAATATGACACACACGCGGCAGCACCGTGCATCAGGCAATACAAGTCCGGCCGTTGCGATCCAGGCACCGCACGATGTAGTGGGTGGTGAGTGGCCCGACAGCTTGGAACTTTGAACATTTGCGATGCGCCATTGTCGCCTTTGCACACGAGCCGCATAAGCTAGAGCGTTCGAACAGCACCTAACGGCCGTCGCCACTATTACAAAGCAGACGCAATACAAATCACTAGCTTGTCATGCGAGGTAAGTCCGAAGGTGGCCCCTTGATGCCGAAAGCCAGACAGCTCGGAAGGCCGAGAAGCTGTCGCCCCCACCGGCGAACGACGACCTGAGGTTCGTGTTGGCGCGCCGGGGATCGGAGTCCAACGGACGCGGCATAAACGGCTGGTCTTGCGTCATGTTGGGTGAGCATGGGCCGCAGAGGTGCGCGCCTCGCTTCACGAACGGGGGCTTCCTTCGCATTCACTCAGGTACTGTGTAGAGATGTACGTATGTGGACATCTGATAAACGCTTCGTGCCGTGAAGATGCTGGGATGTGAGGGGACTACGCAGTAACGTTAGACAAGGTATTGAATTACCCTGCCATGGCTAATGGCAGTATCGACGTGTTCTTCGGTAACCAGCCTCCCCGGTCTTATCGCTGCCCCCGGAAGTTTTTACTGCAATCATCAACTGCAGCTTTCCAGAGCCACATCCACTTGTTTTGTCACGGAAATGGTAGCAGTTATTCGGACGGTGCAAATCGTTATTTATCCGCGCTATACCTGTTCTGTTAACAGAGCCACAACCTCCACGATTGACGCCCACGGTCGATATACTCTTCCAGCAGCGGTACAATACCAAAGGCCACCAGGGCCACCAGGGCTATTGAGGCTAATCGGTACGGATATACGCAGTACATTAAACCAGGCTAGTAAACATGTGCTCTTGCTGGAGTGTTTGTACTTTTCAATGACAGTACATCGATAACAGTATGTTTCCTACTGTATGGCTGTGGTAGTGGGTTCTGTTGATAAATGGGGTATATCGCGGATACATAACGATTTGCACCGTCCAAACAACTGCTACCTACCACGGAAACTGCACCGCGCCTTCTTCCACTTCCAATTACGGGGTCATAATCCACGGAGGCGAGGCAAGAGAAGAATGGTAGCTCCTGCCATTGACCGGGTCTACCGCCCCAGGTAGGAGCGTCTGCCCCGCGCCTATCTTGGGAAATACAAATCATTGCTGGATAGTCTCCACCTCCCTGGAATCTCGCAGAATTCAGCGCTGGACCCTGACTCGACGATCCATCGACAGCTGTCCGGTTGCTGCGAGACGCTCTCGGTACTAATAAACCACCTTCGCTCTCACCACTCCTCCACAAGGTCTCTCTCCTTTGACAACCCACACTCAACTCTCATCACCAACTCTTCCGCTACCAAACCACACACATCTGTCAAAATGGCTCCTCTCAAGGTTGGTGACCAGTTCCCCGAGAACGTCTCTTTCCAGTACATCCCCTACCAGGCCGACACCGCCGACTTCAAGGTCTGCGGTATCCCGATCAAGTACGACACCTTCAAGGGTAAGTTGACATGCCATCCATTCTCACCCTACTGCTGTCATGTCACGATTCTGACTCCCCGCGCAGAGTTCAAGGACAAGAAGGTCGTCATCGTCGCCCTCCCCGGTGCCTTCACTCCCACCTGCTCCGCTGCCCACCTTCCCGGCTACATCGCTAAGCGCGATGAGCTGAAGGCCAAGGGCGTTGACCAGGTCATCTTCCTCGCCTACAACGACCCCTTCGTCATGTCCGGCTGGGGCAAGGCCAACAACGTCACTGACGACTTCATCGTGAGTCTCCCCGAGTTTGCAGACGTGGTATTTTCTGCCACATCACTATCGCAGCTTTTACCCCTCCCCCTCACTTCCGTGGGCCTCACCGACTCAGAACCCACCCCGCCCCCACTATTTGCCCCTCCTCCCATGGAACTCTCCCTCAACATGATATACCATGAGCACTTCCTTCGAACACGCTATCACGCAATCGAACGCAGCCGCAACCGTGTTCTCTACGAGCCGTGACTAACCGTGCCCATCGTCACAGATCTTCTGCTCCGACAACAACGCCGAGTTCTCCACCTCCATCGGCTGGAACCACGGCGAGCGCACCGCTCGCTACGCCGTCGTCATCGACCACGGCAAGATCACCTACGCCGAGAAGGAGCCCGATCTGCAGGGCCAGGAGGTCTCTGCCGTCGAGCCCGTCCTCAAGGCTCTGTAAAGTGTGATGACATTGATTGCCGAAAAGACGTTATGAGAGATGCCCCCTAAATCATTACATAAAAGGAGAGGAGAGCGTTTAGAAAAATGTTCATAGAGCTGCTAGACGGATGGTCACTTCTCTGCCATAGAATTAGAGCAATGCAATTTCGATGAAGATCATCGAGTGTTCCTGTTTGCGTGCTTGTGCTCTGGCAAAGTCTTGCAATCATGTACGAATCAGGCGGGATCGAGCTCGTATATCCGATACGCCGGGTGGTACCCCGGCTCGCTTCATGTGAGAGGCGTAGGTGCCAGGGCATCCGTCTGAAATGGCGTCGAAGTGATGTGGATTGGGTCGAAGCAATGCATATCGATGTGATAAGAAACGGCTCGAGCATCATCCTCGCCTACACTTAGCCGATCGGATACGTCGCCAGGTGAGGGGTTGCAAACGGCGAATATCACGAAGCCATGTGTAGGTCAGTCTTCATGACGCTGCGGGTACCAGTGGCCCGACGAGATCACGACTTGTTGAAACGGGACATTTCACATTGTCAAACGGGAAACCACGACATATTCCCAGGGCTATCCCACAAGCGGTCGTGGAAACTTCACCAGTCACATCATGTCCAAACACGACGATAAGACCAGTTAGATCTCATAAACTGGGGTGATTAAACTCTGTAAAATCTCCCGTGCCATTTCCATGCTACCGTGGATTGTGCGTAGTTCTAGAACCAGTTTCCCGTTTTCAAAAGAGACCCTGTTCCCTCCCTTCTTGACTCCCGAATGTTTGGTGACCTTGGTAGCGTTAAATGTGTTCATCCCCACCAGCCACGCGGCGCATTTTGTTGCTTCCCATCTATTGCCCCCCAAGTCGTGTTGTCCCATGTTCCGAGTGGTGTGGTATGATGAATTCGTTTCCCGTCACGGTGTTGGTGTGGTGTATCGCAGCAGGAAAGAATAGAACGGGGGTTAACAAGCGGGTGAAAAAAAGGAAGAACCACCGTTTTTATTTTGCCTTAAAACAAGTTGGTTACCATAAAAACCACCCCATTCCAAGGAACCCGGGACCACGCAAGACCTTCAACACACACACTCTCATGCTATTTTGATAATTTGCTTAGCGGGTGGTGGCCTTGACCTTGGGAGCGGAGCCCTTGGCGCCCTGCTTGCCGACGATGCGGCCGGTCTGGCCCTTGCCGGCAGCGGCGTTCTTGGCCTTCTCGGCCTTCTTGGCGGCAGCGGCAGCGGTCTTCTTGTCCTTGGACTCCTTGATGGCGGCCTGGCGGGCGGCGGAGCGCGCCTCGGGGCGCATGGAGCGCTTCTCCTTGATCACATCGAGGGAGGCACCGACGATGGCACGCTGGGCCTTGACGGTGCGGCGGGTGCGCTTCTTGGCAACCTCCTGCGGCGGGGGTCAGTTATCTTGTCCGAGGTTCTTTGTTTGCGCGCTTTCCCCGTGCCCGGCGGGGCGACTTGAAGGGTGTCGTTGCTGTAACGTACCTCAGAGATACCCTTGCGGTGTTGGCGACGGTACAGAACAGTCCACGAGATGCGGCGGGGGTTCTTGCGCTGGAGGAAGAGAGACTCGGACTTTCCGTTCTGGAAACGGAAGATCTTGGAGTCACCACGGACGTAGAGCTTACCCTGCAGTTCAGAGTCTCGTCAGCGCGCGTCCCTTACGTCTCGACCTCTCCCCGTGCCCAATAACCAAATCCTTTCCCGTCGATCGCGTCGTGAATTCCTTTGCCATGGTTCCAAGCCTCCTCTTCCTTCCCACGATAGGGTTTCCATCCATCACAGTCCTCCAGCAAGTCCTTTGATCGACGGGAAAGATTTGATATCGGCAGGGTAGGGCGGCATGGTTCGTCATACCTTTCCAGGGTAGATTCTCTGGCCCGAGAAGGAGTCGTCATACGTGCGCATCTTGACGTTCGTCAGCAAAAAAAGTCCACCTCGTATAATCTCCCCCTATCCCTTCGAAAAGCGTCCCGCGATGCCCGACCGAGAACCGTCCAAATACGTTCCCGAAAACAAACGGGGTTGGCAAAACAACAAACGTCGAAGCTTGATGGACGATCGCGGGAGTATCTTCGAGAGGTCCAGGGCTAAGGGAGGGGTGCGAGTTCACGTACGTTGGCGGTGTTGGCTGCGAACGTTAGTTGACTTGTCGGTGATGTGGTCGAAGGGGGCGGAAGCGGGTTGAACGAGGTACTGGTCGGGCGGCTCTCACTTTCCTCGAGAAGCAATTTTGCGGTTTCGCGGGCTGCGTCGCTGGGGTGGGCAAAGTGTGCCCTGGCCCCACCTTTTGCGCCTTCGCTTAACGACGCCAATCACGTGAGTGCTCTTCTGCCTGTGCTCCGGGCCTACAGTGACAGCCTACAATGTGGCGGGTGGGCCGTGCCCTGAGTGCTGTGGCTGATAGCGATGACGCTCCTTTGAATCGTTTGTTGCCAATACCGGCGCGCTTCTGAAATCCATTGCTCCACTGTTTCAATATCAGGTGCGGCTCTTTTTCCACAGTGCGTTTCTCACTATACAGTTCTCGATGTTCTGATATGAGGAATGAGCATCTTGCTGAGGGCATCGAGACCTCTACTCCAACAAATGAGAGCCGCGGACCCTGACCTCGTCGCTGACCTGGTTCTGCACCACTTCAGTACACTACCTCCCAAGCGGAAACCGCAGGTCAGGGACAATGGGCTGCACGAATGGGTTCCCTTGAGCGGCATCGTTGCTGAGCAGGATGGTGTCTTGGCATGTCTCTCTCTTGCGTAAGTTGGGCAATAGTTTTGGTCACAGCCTGTGGTTTTGAATCGATGTCTCATTGACTGTTAAATATATAGCTTCAAAACTTAGCCATAGCATCACGAAAAATCGTGCTTCGTCGATCTTGCGACACTGACTAACACCCCGCAGGACGGGTATGAAATGCCTCCCGGCCTCTAAACTCCCCTTCGCAAAGGGCAACGCTCTACACGACTGGCATGCTGAGGTCCTCGCCATCCGCGCCTTCAACCGCCACCTTCTCAATGAGTGCCGGGCTGTCTTGACTGGAACCTCTTCCTCGTCCCTCATCAGGCGCCGCACTTCCAGTGAACTGTCACCGGGAAGCCCTCAGCCCTTCGCCGTGAGGGACGGGGTGACATTGCACATGTATTGCTCTGAAGCCCCTTGCGGCGATGCGAGCATGGAACTCACAATGGCGGCGCAAGATGACGCCTCACCATGGGAAGTGCCCCAAACCCAGTCGCCAAAATTCGAAATGTCACCAACGGCGGAATCACTACCCGGCCGGGCTTATTTCTCTCAGCTAGGTGTAGTTCGCCGCAAACCAGCCCGCGGAGACGCGCCTCCGACAATGTCAAAGTCGTGCTCGGACAAAATCGCTCTCAAGCAGTGTACTTCTCTCCTGTCGTCCATCACAGCCTTGCTGGTTCATCCCGGCAACGTGTATTTGTCAACACTCATCCTTCCCGAGTCGCAGTACTCCGTCTCCGGGTGTGCTAGGTCTTTCTCGGAAAAGGGGAGAATGAAGACTCTCGCTGGGCGGAATTGGACTGGCGGATATAGGTTCTCGCCCTTTGAGGTTCTGACCACGGACCGCGAATTTGAATTCTCAAAAAGAATCGTCAGGGAGAAGGCGGTCAAGATTGCGGCAAGTAACCTGGCTGTCGCATGGACTGCTGATGGGGTCGAGGAGGCAAGCGTGGGTGGTGTCCTGCAAGGGAGAAAGGCGTTTGACGTGAAGGGGGCGAGTGCTACATGTAGAAGGAAGATGTGGGAGGTGGCTAAAGAAGTTGCGGAGGGTCTCGACGACAAAGCATTGCGTACTGCGCTGTCAGCTTCGACATACACCGAGGTCAAAGATGCACACCTGCTTGCGAGTAGGAGGGAAGTCAAGAGAGAAGCTAGAAGCGAGGCATTAGCCGGCTGGGCTGTAAATTCTGGCGACGAAGCCTTTAATGTCACATAGCAAATTAAATTCCACCTTGCGATATTACATTGCAGACACATCACAAAGATCAAGACCAAGATGGAGTTAAAAAGTCTTTTGTATCAGCCCTCATGAAACCCCGTGAATCGCCCAGAGCCAGGGACGAGGACCCGTCTCACGTAGTCGCGCGTCCCGTTTTTCGTTCCTCTTTAAAAAACCCAACCACGCTTGATACTGAAGCACTGCCGGCGATGATGTTGTTCGACGGAGCAACCCCCAAAAAAAATTGACCAGTAAACAAGGCATCTTTTTTTTGAAGGAACGTTTCTTTTTATTTCAGAGAACGTGGCTTCCCGAACCGTTCTCATTCTTCTCTTCTTCGCTTTGTTTACTCGACCTTGCTCTCGAAGTTCTCACCCTCGACGAGATCGGGGATGTCGTCCTCCTCGCCGTCCTTGGCCTCCTTCTGCATGTTCTGGTAGCTCTCGGCGAGCTTGCGAAGGGAGGCGAGGGAGTCAGGGCCGAGCTGGTTGAGGATGCCGGGAACGAGCTCGGTGAGCTCCTTGTCCTCACCGTTGCCGTAGATGGCGAAGGTGTTGGCGGGAATAGCGGCATGAACTGAAGGGGGAAGCACAGGTCAGCAGAGTGACGTCTGGGCCACTGAGTTGACATACCCTTGGGGGCAGCGAAGTGAATGACGTTGCCGTCAGACTTGAACATGTTGACCTCCTCAATGGCTTGAACGGGCTGGACGTTGAGCTTCTTCAAGGCGGCCTGAAGCTTCTTGTCGTCAGCAGCGGACCTGGCGGGCGCGCGCTTGACCTTTCTGCGGGGGGTGCCCTTGCCGCTATTGTCCGAGTCGCGTTAGCCATCTACCATATGCTTCCGTGAAATACAAAGTGATGGTAATTGCGGTCGTGAAATTGATCCTCTTGCTGTCCTTCGTTCGGCCACGATCGGATAGGTGCAAGGAGAGTGGTGAGGGGTTGAATTTGGCGAATTTGTCACACATACCCTGCGCGAAAACAATCAAGTCAGCCTTGCCATCCCATTTCAATGAGTCGAACAAACCCCTCCTCGGAATTACATTCTCAGCATTTAGACATACCGATACGAGCGGAGGCACCGAGCTTCTTGAGGCGTTCCTGGACGTCCGACATGATGGCTCGAGATTGTGGGTGGTGGTTTTGCGGTCGGAGTGGGGTGGGGGGAGCGAGATGGAATGAGGTTGTAGAAGTAAGGTGCGGTAGGGGGGCAAGCTGTGCGCGGGTACCTCAGGGCAATTAGCAAAAATGTGGTTTGCAGGTGGGAAATTCAGGGCGGGCAGCCGGCAGCCGACCCCGGACGAGAAACACGAGAGGGTTCGCTGACAAGAGTCTACGCCGGTATGCAACTTTCCTCAAACTCACCAATTACACCCGAATTAAAGATCCTCTGCGTTATTACCTACCTACTTGATTCGTAAGGCTGAGTCGCTTTCCGCTGTGGTGATGGTCCTTGAGACGGATGTTTTGTGCGTACCTTAAGGTAGGTAGGTACCAAGAATTCCTCGCTTGCGGAAATAGTATACGCCGAGGTCTGCGGTGGACTTCACCGAAGCTGACCGAGGATAACGGGCTCGGTGAGGGGCATGTCAGAGGTCGTAGAACTCGCTTTCAGGTGTCTCTGCCATATCACGGCCGGCTTGAAAGTTGAAACCATCTTCGCGAATTATCATGTCGCTCTAAATACGACGTACATCAGATTCTGTCGAAAGACCCAAACGCCATGGACTATCCCTCGGTATTCATGGTATCCTGTGTTTTCAGCCATTGCGACGGCAATGTCCAGCCCAACGCAAATATTATGACTCGCATCCCACCCGCAGCATCCCACCGCATGTAACCGTTTCAGACAACGCATATTCTTACAATCCCGACTCCTTCCTCATGGCCTCTTGCTGTGCCTTGAGGTCATCGTCCTTTTGCTTCTTCGCCGCAATGTGGGCCAGTCGTTGCCTCTCGATATCTTCGTCGCGCACTTGCCAGACTGTTGCACCTAGTTAGCCAATTTTAGATTATAGACCAGGGCCGCTTCCTACTTGGCTTGTTTGACTTCGAATACTCCTTCAACTTTGTCACAAACTGGTCGAACTCGGCCTGCGTCTTCTCACGGTTTTCCAGGCTCCTCTTCTGCAACTCGGGGTTGTAGCGCTTGAACAGCTCTTCTTCTGTTGGGGTCACCCAGATGGTAAAAGCAGGTCCTCCGACACAGATGGCCGCTCCTCTAATCGCTTGTCAGCTCTTGGATTCGAGTTTGACCCTGCGGAGTGCAGTCGCCGTACCCGAGAAACATCTTCCCCCACAACTTCCAATTCGTAGCTTTCTTTGTCGCCATGTTTGAAAGTTTGTGCGAATATCTTGGTAAACTCGGTGTTGATGAGCCGCCACTATTCGACAATTCGACTCGGGCTCTCCTGCGGTTGGCGATGGCTGCAAGTCGATGACGAGCTTGACGCGCATGATTGAAGATCTGCCTGTGATTACCCCATGGAGCAGGCGGTGTAAAAGGCTTCAGTCTTATGCCAGCAAAGCCCGGGCATCCATGTGGCCTGTGCGCCTTGGACGAGTACGTTGATCACAGAATAAACCAAGCGATCGCTCCCGGTAGTTTCACTGAATGATATCAGCCTAATTTCCCCTTCGGTGCCCGCAGTCTTGTATATGGTTGCTAGCTGTTACTAAGTAGGTATGGCATCCGCTACGGAGGCGGCGTGCTCGGAGGCGGCGTGCCCGGAGGCGGCATCCCACGGAGCCCTTGTTGTGGCCATTCCGTTACCGACAGTACATACGTGAGTACGGATACTACGTAGGTGCAACTATATAGCCCGTGCGCGAAGGGTACGCACCTTCCTCCGCGTAAGGTACCCTCCCGTGGCCTCCCGCTCTTCCCAAACGCCGGCAATCACTAGCTCAGCCATCGTAGCAAGTAAATTGCCCAAGGCCACGAGACTCAGTCTTTGTCCTGCTGGTGTGCCGCACCACATGCGTCACCGATAACATTCTTCTAATCTTTTGATCGTTGCGCGAGCCATCAACCATGCACCATGCGGGTTCGTGGCGCAGTCGGAAGACCCTCTCGCAGTCGGAGCTGTATTGCCAGACCCAACGGACGGCAGATGCACCCGTATGTGATCAGTCAGAGAAAGCGTCTCAAGATACGGCTGGACAAGTGAGATGGTCGCAGACTGACTGCAACACGCACCGCCTGCAGTTGCAGCAATGCGAAACGCTCTACTGATTATTTGCCCAAGCTTACGGATAGACGAAGACTGGATGAAATGCATCAAGAGCACCGACATCATCCGTGTGTGAAGTTGCGGCGCGACTTCCCAGAAACAACAAGCTGCGCGGCAATATGCCTGCCCGCGAACACCCTCCACGGACTTCAGCGCAAAAGACTTGGTGAGCTGTGTCCGTGTCAAGATGTGTTGTGTTTCGTCATTTCCGCCTGGAGCAAATCGAATATTGTCATTCACAGGATGCTGGCGTTTAGAAGCGCATTGGACCCATGAGGAGACGCCGGCTCGTGGCCGCTCAGCCCTCAAGATCCCTTTCCGCTCTAGTTTTTCGAGAGAGAACGGTCGTGTTTGAACGAAGGCACTCGCGGGCACCAAAGAAAAAAGGACTGACGGGCGGAGATGAATCCATAGTCGCTTCCTTGGCCGTCATTGAGCCGGGCCGAACGGCTTGGGCAATGAGGGTCGGTTTCCAACCCCGGGAGGCGGCCGGGCGGCGAAGTCAAAGTGGAAACGCGGACGAGCCGTCACAAAGGCCAGAGGAGGCCCCTGCCCGGTGGATGAGGCTAAGAGCGACTGACGAATGGCACGTTTTCGACGAGGAACTGCGCAGAATATCGCTTTAATGCCCCCATACGCACCGGGATGTAGATCACAAGGAATTGCCTCCGCAAGAGAGAGAGACTGGCGGCGTTGCCTTGGGCTGACTGCATCAATGGCCTGCGACTGAGACGAGAATTACGGCGTCAATTCACATCCACTGAGAGTTGCCGAGCGACATCACCGCAGCCAAGTACGAGCGGGAAGGATCACGGAAAGTGGACGGAAGTAAAATAGGGTAAAGACAAGATCCAGAGAGATTAGATGAAATGTCGCGGGCTCGGCGCACAGAGGCTCTTTGGAAACCTAATTGCACTCCGACATCGTGGGTGTTCGGCATTGCTGAAGCAGATCTGTTTCCTCGCCCTTGTCCGCTTCTCTCCTGGCATTGCGACAAGATGAGTTGCGGAACAGGAACAGCGGGAAAGCCGTGCCCCTGATCGCTAAGAGCTTCTTGAGTTGCGTGTGTGATAATACTGGAGACGATCGAGGGCAGAGCCCAACAACTGTCAAATGGGGGGCGAGAGGGGTTACACAGTACTCAGTAAGGGGCTGAAGGAAGAAAGAGGCCCAATCATGTTAGTCAGACGGTGTTTATGATACAGCAATTGTATGCTGGTCGGATACCTGCGGAGATGTCACAAGAGACTGGAGGCCATTGCCTGTGCTTACGACTGATCCTTGCGTCTTAACAGGATACATTGTGCAACGCAGGGTCAGGCACGGAGGCAGCAGCAGCAGGCGGGATGCTTGGTCAGGGTCCTCAGCTGGTTGGACATGTCTCACGGTGGCTGAGGTCAATCCTACGAAGGGAGTCGGACGAAAGCTTCGGACTCGTGGTGGTGGGATGTGAAATGACTTTGAACGTATCGCCTCGGGACGACAAGCTGGAAGAGGCAGAGCATCGCTGGCGAATGGGGGGGGGAAAAGCATGGCTTCAGAGACATTGGACCATTGCAGATTCAAGCGGTTCGCTCGCTCCCATTGGACTGACTCTTGGGTATCGTCCGGCAGTGGAGAGCAGAGAACAAGGAGTGGAATGCGTGGAGTCGATGTATCCGTAGCCATGACCTCAATTCCAAGTCAAGACGCCCGGGAAGACCCTCGTTACAGCGCTCGGATGAACCTTTCAGTGCCCTGAGAACGAGGCCAGCTGGGTACCCCGTCGTCATTGTCGGAGGGCTCGCGAATTACCTACTGTGTACAAGTAAACTGTGTAGGCTGGCCCGACAGAAGAGCCGCGCGCTCCTAAGTCTTGACTTGCGTAGTGTACTTCATGCCTTTCACCAAGCGGAGGTGCGGGAAGCGGGAGGCCCCAGAAGCAATGTGCAAGTTCATGTCGACGGGCTGGTAGCCGGATTTCAAATGGGTTAACAGTTGCGGGGGTCCAGGGCTGTCTACGGTCGGATCAGGGCCGTTTATGCCAATGCGAGCAGCGTAAGCAAATGTGAAGGAAGAGCACCCTCGACGATGGTGTGGGTTGGTGTTGAGGCAGGTACTGCCGGCGCCACGAATTACAGAGCTGGGAGGGCTGCTGGGGAGGAAAGCAGCTAAGTGCGGCAGTGCGAGCGCTGCATCCGTACCTTGCTTTAGTGAGGCACCTGCGAACGAGTACCGCGACGAGGTAATATCGAATGTCGTTGGTTGACGAGCACAGGAGATGGGAACTTGAAGGATGAAAATTAATCTTACAAGGTTCTGCAATACTGGACCTCTCCGTAACGTATGCGAAGATTGCAATCAAACCAAGGCCGAGTGACGACCACTTTGAATTTTGAATGCGATGTCGTAATCATCTTGCGAATCCGATCTGCGACGATGCAGGTACCTTTCCGAAAGACATCTTCATACTTAGCCAATGCTGAGTCGTGAGTAGTACCGACACAATACGTACACAAACCAGGTAGGTACCCAAGTAATGAATACTTTTCCAGCACCCAAAAGCCCACCACCAGACAGTTCCTATCAACCAGGGCTGCGACAGCGACAGCATCCTCACCAGGGCCCAGGAAGACGAGACACAAGACACAAGACACCCCTCGTAACCTAATTACTATCTTACTTGTAGGTAGCCAAATGTGTATCTTGGACCCAAGTGAGAGGCACCTTAGACCCTCGTTCCGCGCTGTGCGGGACGGTGGAAAATGTACAGCCCAGCTCTTCAGCCTCCAATCGTTTGTCCACCTAGGTATGCTATAGCGTACCCGTGCTTACAATTGGGAGTATTCACTCTGCCTTCCTCATACGGGTGCCACACAATCGACATCTCTTCACTCCTTCATCCAATGTCCGTCATTTGATTGTTTATTTGTCAACCGTGCCGTTCGATAACTCATCTCGCTTCATCCTCGAAATCGTCGTTTAAACTCTTCCCTCTCCTTTAGCCTGCATCGACCACCGTCTCCTCATCCGGCACCTCACCTCACCTCACCCACCTCATCTTACCTACCTACCTCGGTGGGTACTGACAGCATACAAGAGCCCTACAACTTGTCAAGCAGCAACTCCAAGCAAAGCAGCCCAGCCCAGCCCAGATCATCCAGCGCCCAGCGTCTGTCGTCCAGCTTTCGGCCCAGCCCCCCGTCACCTCACACCCTGTGACCCCTTCAAGTTCCGGCGTTACCTTGACCTTGGAACAATTCGCTGCGGCCAGATCCACCGTCTCGCTCTACTTCCACTGTCATTGCCACCAATAGACGCCGCGTTGTTCTGGAAACACCTGCGATCTCCCACTCCTTAAGCCGTGCTGTGCCTCTTTCTCAGCAGTTATCCAACTCACCCTCACCCGCAGGAGAAGGAGCCCCTTCCCCGACCTTCAAACCCATCATTTCTTTTTCTCTCCTCTCATCCCCTTCTTTCGCACTCGCACTCGATCCGAAGTCTTCACCGTTTGGCGCCTACCATTAGGCCGAAGGTTCAGATTACCTACCCCCAGCTGTGGACGGCTTCACTGCGCAAGAACCGCGCTTCCCGCATTGCCTGGCCCGCCGAAACTGTCGATCAACACCGAGCCGAAACGCGCCGAACCCAAGCATTTGCATACGGACAGCAACCTCTTCGTCGACCGTCCCAAAGTCGCGCGCCTTTCCTTTTCCAGATCAGAGTATCGCGATGCGCCTGTTGTAGCCCGTCCAATTCCGGAAAGTTGTGGCGCTACACATAATTTTCTCCCCTCCTAGCACTATTCGATTTATGCCACACTGAGCCGCCTACCTTGCTACTGTAGGAACCGAAGCTGGTCACGGGCCCGGCACCCTTTCCGACCTCGTCAATAACAGCATACCAACAACACATCCACCACCCACTACACCCGATCAATAGTCCCCAACTCCCAGAGCGCGTGGAACTTCGACGAAGGAGTCGACGACTACACGTCCGCGATCCGAGAAGGACCATGGCAGGATACCCGGGACAGCGCCCCTATGGCGGTGGCCAACCTGCGCCACGCCCAGGTCCTGGCCCTGCGCCGCGGGGTCCTCCTCAGCAGTACAATGACTACCCGCAAGATGGCTATGGTTACGACCAGTACGACGACGGTGGTTACGGTCCAGACTACGGCGGCCAGTTCCAAGATCCGAATTACGGCAGAGGCCCTCCGCCCCCGAATCAAGGCTACCCGCAGCAAGACTACAATGGACCTGGTCCTGGTTATGGCCCTGGGAGAGGAGGTCGTCCGCCGCCACAGATGGGAAGAGGTGGTCCGATAGCTCGCCCACCGACCGCCGACGGCGTTCGAGGTGGCTATCCGCCCAGTCGTGGCGGTCCTACAATGCGAGGAGCATTTCCGCCAGGACGCGGCGGTCGCCCTGCACCATATGAACGATCAGCCAACTCGGAACCCACTGGTAAGACGCGCGCATTATGTGTTTCCTGTCGAGTGCTGATCAGTTGCTAGCGAATCGCTCCCGACCGCCCGACGGTGGCCCCATCAGTCCGCCAGGCCCCCAAGACTTCGGGGGCGGCGCGTTCCCCTCGCTCCCTGGCCAGGCTCGCAAGACCGACCTCGATGCCGAAAACGCGATACTAAGCAAGATGGCTGGCATGAATATCACATCTCAGAGGCCTCCCGGCCCGCCAAATGGCAGGGGACCCCCTCCACGAGGCTACCCAGGCCCTCAACGCGGCCCAGATCCAGGGTACGGCGGTGCGGATTTCAGAGACGACGGGTACGGGCCGCCAGACAACTTCGGGCCCCCATCAAGGAGCATGACGATGCCAGTGAACGAACCGGCAAACAGACGCGCACCGCCACAGCGTATGGATACCTACGCTGGACCGCCTCGTGGTGGAGTTCCTCCCAGACCCTCGACGGCTTCAGGCAACAGGCTTCCCCCGCAGCGCCATTATCCTCCGAACCCTATGCTGCCGCAGCACCAGCAACACAATGGCTATCACAATGAATACGATGGACCACAGGATGGCTACCGAGAAACCAGAGCATCTTTCGGTGATGTGTATGACGCGTACTACAATACCTCGCGCATGAGCAACCAGAGCGCTGGGGGCCATGTCGATCACAGAGCTCACGGCGGCGGCCCCGCACCCATTCCCGACTTCAACTCGCAACCCGCGCATCGTCCGAACGGTTCTTTCGACCAACACATGATGCCGGGTGTCGCCGAGCATACACAGCCTGGCGCGAAACGCGTACCTGAGATGAGTCGCACCAAGTCGCAACCCGATCTCAGACAGTCCCAACAGGCTGTTTTCGAGATGGCGGGTGACGCCCCACCCATGCCATCGATGGATGGGGGCTACCAGAATCCCTACCATGGACCGAACGGTTGGGACCAGCACCCTCAGCCGCCACAGCAACCCATGGGACGTCCTGGACTGCCTCATGGGCCCGCCTCGGGTCGAAGCGCAGACTCGCTGCCGTCTCATCCCACTCCAGTCCGACCTGGCCATATGCCGAACTCTATGGTGAATATGAACGACAAGCCGGCGCCAGTCCGCAATTATGCTGGCGCACCTGGCGTTCCTACTCCTCCTGGCGGCCCAGGCACAATGCCGCCGCAACAACAACCGCAGCAGTCCAGCACGCCATCTTTCACGGAAGCCACAACGCCAGTGACGCCGGAGGAGCTCGAGCGCCTGCGTCAGATTGTCAAGACCAATCCCAATGACCAGGAGTCAGCGCTAAGGCTTGCAAAGAGGCTCGTGGAAGCGGCAGACACCCTCGCGCCTCACCTCGCAGACCCCAAGTTGAGAGTCCGCTCCCGCGAGAAGTACCTCGTCGATACCAACAAGATTCTGAAGAAGCTTGCGAGTGCGCAGAACCCTGAATCGATGTTCTTCTTCGCCGACTGTCTCGGACGCGGCCTCTTCGGCCAAGAACCTGATAACAAGGAAGCCTTCACCTTGTATCAGTCGTCTGCGAAACTAGGACATGCGGCAGCGGCGTACAGGACGGCCGTGTGCTGCGAGATTGGTCACGAAGAAGGCGGTGGCACGAGAAAGGACCCGCTCAAGGCGATTCAATGGTACAAGAGAGCCGCCACGCTCGGAGACACGCCTGCAATGTACAAGGTTGGAATGATCCTGCTTAAGGGGCTCCTGGGTCAACAAAAGAACCCGCGCGAGGCTGTCGGCTGGTTGAAGCGAGCAGCTGAACGGGCAGATGCCGAGAACCCTCACGCTCTTCACGAATTGGGTCTTTTGTACGAGTCTGCTGCTCCCAACGATGCCATCATCAAGGACGAGCCTTACGCCTTCTCGCTGTTCCGACAGGCAGCGGACCTTGGCTACAAGTTCTCACAGTACCGACTTGGCTGCGCTTATGAGTACGGCCTCATGGGCTGTCCTATTGACCCGCGGTTGTCCATAATGTGGTACTCTCGGGCGGCTCAGCAGGGCGAGCACCAGGCCGAGCTGTCGCTGAGCGGCTGGTACTTGACAGGCAGTGATAACGTTTTGCAGCAGAGCGACACCGAGGCATACCTCTGGGCTCGCAAGGCCGCTATGGCCGGCCTCGCCAAGGCCGAGTATGCTATGGGCTACTTTACGGAAGTAGGCATTGGTGTGCCGGCCAACATGGAGGACGCGAAGCGGTGGTACTGGAGAGCGGCTGGTAAGTGGCACTTCGCGGCGAGGATCTCATTCATGCTAACGACCGCGCACAGCCCAAGACTTCCCAAAGGCCCGCGAGCGTTTGGAGGACCTCAAGCGCGCCGGCAAGAACGGCCCGCGACAGCGCGAACGCATCTCGAGAAGCAAGATTGGCAAGCAGCAGGAGGGTGAATGCTCCGTCATGTAGATTCGCCACGATCACCCACCATGTAATACGAGCGGTGCCCAGGCTGGAGTATTCCTGGGTCCACCGCGATGATGACCCACGAATCAGGATCAGGAGGATGGATGCGTTGAAGACGAATGTCGTCCTCTCCCTCTAGCATGTACTTGTACGGCGAGTTCCCTCATGATCAGATGTAAACAGATGCATACAGGGAATGAGAAGGGAAAAGTTTCATCCAAGGGAGGGAGGTTGGTAGGCGTTTGGGATATGTTTCTTCCATACGGTAGGGGCAGGCTCGTCTACTGCCCCACGCACATTCACCAGACGGCACGTACGTAGCCCCGTTTAAGGGCGCCATGTTACGAGGCGTCTTATCATGTAAATAATGAGTCTTCGTGTCTCGTCTGAATACACGATGCCTGAACCTCACGATCCTTTCGGCTCGGCGCATTTCCCCTTCCCATGTGACAAACTGGGTCGCATCGAGCAAACGAGGACCGACGAGGAAGACGACCTGTGCGGGCGGAGGTCTTCCGCGCGTGGCGGCCTTTCGGTTTCCCCAAGAATGGACAAACACACCCGCCGCCCCAGCCCCAAAAGGATCTTCTGCTTCTGGAGCAGATGTGCCTGTGCACGGAGGTCCCATGCCGACAGCTACCGACGCCGTGGTCGCGATCATCTTACACGCGTCGGTTCCCATGTCACCCTGCACGATCGCAAAGACACCTAAGTACTGGCATGTTTCGTCTCTGTATCCGTCTGTGGAGACTTCCATAATTAAACATCACAGCATTGTGCCTGGTGATATGGCAAGGGGTCAGTCCTGTAGAAATGAGGCAGTCGGCTGTAAAAGAGCTTGTAGTCGACAAACGAGTCTATGATTAATGAGCGCCATTCGAACTTCTCCGCCCCTGGTATTGGTCCTCGCCCCGCGTTCTCGGCTCTCTGGCCCGGTGTCTTCGTCCTTGGCGCACGTTCTCATTCCCAACCTGCGTCGAGGTCCGGGTGGGCCTGGACCTTCGGTGGAATTCCTATTGATTGAAATGAGAAGGTCTACTGGTAGGAGATTAGTCTAAAGAGCTTCAAGGGATCATGATGGGGACTGTATCAGTTTTTTTTAGTTTTTTTTAAATGCAGAATGAATCTTGTTGACAATCTGTTTTTAGTTACAAAAACGCCTGGACCCGAAATCAAGGAATATCCATCCGACACTTCTTGTTCTTCTTCAGAAAACCCAGCAATACGGATGGTGTAAAAGAGGGCTTAGCTGTCCGCCACCCCGGAGTCGGACGGACTTTTAGGGAACAAAGACTCCACTTCGCCCAAGGATAGATCATCGAGAAGGGGGCTGCCAGGGTCGGCCCGTTCACGGATTCTAGGGGACCACGGCTCGATAAACGAATCGTCCTGCAGCGGGGCAGGGCCACCTCTGCCGACCTCAACGAATCTGGTACTTTCAGCGTCGACAAGCATTTCGCTGGGATTTTGGACGGAAACTTCGCCAAAATCGGTGCTCCGAAGGTCTTCGAAGGTAGCACTGCGGCCCTGGGACCACCGGCCTCTGCGTCCAAACTGCGTATCGCTGATGGCGCGACGGTGAGAATGCTAGTCCGAGGTGATGGGGGCAGAGGCTGCGGGGTGTTCCGCAGGTTCCGGCGACGGGCTAAGAGAGGGAAGGGGAGTTGACACATATTGCTCGCAAGGGAAAGACTCCAGTTCCGGGAAGGGATCCGTGCTGTAGTTGTCTTCAGGGAACTGCTTTTCGAGCCATCCGGTCAACTTATCCGGCTCGTCAAGCCAGTCGGCGGGAAACCAGCCGGCAAAGTTTGATAAGGAATATTCATTGAAGGCGATCGTGGGGCGAGGGGGCCGCTCGAACTCAGCAAAGGTTCGAGCCGGCTTCTTGAGCTTCGAGTCGACGCTGGAGTGACGATAGTGGATGAGGGTGACACGGATTCCCGATCCTTCCTGGGAGATGATGACATTTTCGGGATGCAGGGCATCCTGGTCGACGCCGACATGAAGCTGCTTGACGCAGCCTTCGAGCAGCATCGCGAGGATTTGCAGGCGATCATCCAGGTTAGAAATGTCAGGAATGTTGCTGGCATACGGTGGGCGAGCACGGCGCGGACGCGGGATGATCTCCTCCTCGTGGTTGTCGCAGAGACTCTGAATGGTCATGCCCTCGATATACTCCAACAGAATAACGCTCACCCAGCGGGACTTTTGATCGGTGTGCTCATTATGCGTCTTCACCCGGGCTGCGTAAGTGCCGTAGTACTTTGGAGCAATGGTGCCGGGACCCGTCAGTCCCTTCTTCTCCAGCTCCATGTATGCCCCAGCTTCGCAACTAATATCAATATCGGCTTTCACAGTCTCCTTCCAGGGACCCTCGAGCAAGTCAGAGCTCCAAGAAAAGAACATGGGGTCAAACACCTTGGCAACGACCTCAGTGGGCTCCATTCCAAAAGCACCAGTCAGAGGGTGAGGTTGACCATAGTTGTGCTTCTGTACAACATTGCAGAGAAGTGTCTGGGAGCGAGCCTCAACGCCGCCAGAGAGTGACTTCTTGATCTTGAGTGTGACTTCCTGGCCATGATGCGCTTCTTCGGGCTTGAAGTTGAGAGGGTTGTGGCTGTAGACATCTTGAGTCCTCGATATATGCTCATTTTCCTCAGACCAGTAGGCTGTGTCGGTGTCGAAGTCATCAGGTACGGGCAGAAGAGAAGTGCCGTGGGGTGCAGGAGGATCGTATTTGAAGAGGGTAAGGCGCTTTCCAGGGCCGTACTCGAGGATGTCAAATTCCATGCTTTCGTCTAGTATGACTTTGGGGCTGCTGGAACCGTCTCCAGTGGTCTCAGACTGAGTATTGGTGGCCATGTTGGCTGAGTGAAATAGAAAGGTCACGGCGAGGAAGCGTGCTGGGCGTGATGAGAAGATACGGACTTCGTGTGTCAGCAGTTCCGACCGAAAAGTTTGAGTCTTTCTGAGAGGAACTGCTGGCTCAACAAAATTGTTGTCAAGGATGGTGATCAAAGGGGTCGAGGATGTGTTTTATGAGCTCGGAGCGAAGGATCGGAGATGGGGTGCGGGACCTCTCTAGCCGTTGGCGGTGCACTTGGCACACTCTGGAAACTTTTGGACGAACCAGAATGAGACTGAGGAGGGCGTAGCTTAGCAGAGTTTTTCGTCCACTAAGGTCCACAAGGTAGATAGATGGCTTCAAATTTGAGGTGAGTCAAGTCAGGACTTGTCATACAGACGGAAAGGATGCTGTTACTGACAGGGTAAAAAAATCGAAAGGCTCGTAGAGCCTGCTTTCTCTTGGGCTCAAAATGATGACGAAGATGAGAAAGCACCAAAGCTGGGTGGTTTTCACGTCTGAGGGGGAAAGTGCTTGTTGGTTGGAAGAGGAAGGCACCCTGACAGGCACACCAAGAAGCGTGACACATAAGCGACTACCTTATATTCCGGGCCACACAAAAGAGGCCTGATGTACCTTGATGACCATAAGATACCTTGGCTAGACGCAAGTCACTTTCAGATTGGAAATGATCACGTTGATATCCGAGAATTGAAGTGGTGTCGCGTTAGGGGCGCGCGACTCTTTACTCTCAGTTGACTGATCTGAACCCTGATAGTCATGATAAAGTAACAGTTAGTCAGAAATCCGCATTGGCAGTTTGTCGGCATTGCAAGAGACTATTGGTAGAGGGCGTCTAAAGACACGGAATGACACCATCAATATTTAGCATATGGCATGTGGCATAGGAAAGAAAACATACTTTAGCCTTCTGACTCCTTGGACAGTGATGCCACCGTCCTTAACTCATTACGTTGTAGTCGTCTTGTTCACCGCTTGGTTGTTTGTCGGGTTGTGTTTACACGTTGTCGAGGTTTCTTGCAATGACTGGGTGCCCTTAGTAAGGATAGAAAATGGCAGATGAGGTTTACGGTGCCTAGACCGTGAGCTCACGGTTACCAGAGGTGCCGCCAGGATGTTGTCGTGTCAGCATTGTAGCCGCCTGGTGCGGGTAGCGGGGGTGATTAAGCACAATGTATTTCATCTTGCGCGAGGGAGATGCTGGGTGACTCGTTACCGTCTGCTGCCGACGTAGAAGAACACAGCTTTTGGACTATATACTACTGTAACACAATTCCCACCGTGTCTATTGAGTATACGAAAACGAGGATCATGTCGTGGGAGCTCGCAAAATTCCTCTCGCACATTATTGGCACTTGCCCGTGTGTTGTTCGTGGCTTGCATCAAAGCCCGTCGTTGCGGTCAGCCACACTGACAGGACCCAGAAACCCCAAAACAACGCAGAGCCGCTAAAGTTACGGCGACGCAATGAACTCATAGGCCAGCGTTTCCGCGCACAGTGATTTTCGAAATTTATGAAACTTGAGCAGCGCGCGTTAAGCTTTGACTATTGAGTGACGACGTACGGGAAGAGACGGTAGGAACTTGAGGATTTCGGGAGCCCTGCATACGCCAATGCCTACCGTCCAAACCCCGGGCGTCGAAGACGAGTGCATCATCTGGATTCTGACTGAACAGAACATGCACTTGATCAACTTTGTTGGGTACGGCCTGACCTGTTACAACGAGGTTGCCCTTTGATCATCTGCTTCAATGAGATAGAGTGAGAGGTAGAGCGGGAGGTAGAGCGGGAGGTAGAGCGGGAGGTAGAGCGGGAGGCAGAGCGGGAGGCAGAGCGGGAGGGGGAGCAGGAGCAGGAGGTAGAGCGGGAGGGGGAGCAGGAGCAGGAGGTAGAGGAGGAGGCCAAGCGCGAGGCAGGGCGGCATGAGACTTTGTGTTGTAGCTCTCTGGTAGTGATGCCTTCAGATCGAAATCTTCCCTCACCAATTCGTGTCTCCTCTACCTGAGTGACTTCATCTTATTTGAGCAAGCTCTATGATCCGAAGGATGTGAGTCAAGTTTCAAGATTCTCACTTGCTTCGTCTTGCTGTCTAAGCTGAGCAGAGATGATATTGTAGGCTTGTAGTTGTCTCTTTCTTGCCCGCCATAACATGGTGGACGGATACCTCACGCCTCTCTTTGCGTAGATCGCGCCCACGGCGTAACGCGGCCTGGACATCACAGCGGTGGGGGCTAGCATGGCATATCCTCTCCAAAAGCAGAAGATCCTGCTCCGAGTCGTGCGCTGCAACTGATGATTTACTGCGCGATACAGAACTCCGGCGCTCATTTGGCAGGTGAAGGGACGGCGCGAGACAGAACATAGTTGTTGGAATAAGCCTTTGTATGGATCGTCGAGTTGGGGCGGCGGTCGAATTGAGTTTCATCGTGTGCTGAACCCCTGCTAAACGAACATTCGCGGGGAAAGTCCCCTGTAGCGCACTTACCTAAGCCACAAGTACAGTCCGTCAATGACAGACGAGACCAGCAGCGTGGCTGGATGCGCGCGCCACATCACATGCAGCGCTTGTCTCACAGCTTAGCCACGTCCCTACGTCATATAGCCATCACTGGCTAGGGCGCTAGGGAGCCTAGCTCGACAGCAGCTTAGCTTGCGAAGCTCAGCATGGCAGGTGCGTTAGCAGACCTGCCCCCTACGCAACAGTCAGATCACGATCGCCTGGGCCGAATAAAAGACTGGTGGCCTGGCCTGTGGCGTTGACTTTGTTCTCCTTGCTTCTTCAACCGTGAACAGCTCCTGCTCCCCACAACATCGCTTCACACAACCAAATACGTCCAATCACAGCAATCATGGCCGACAACCAGGCCGTCGCCGAGGGCCAGTCCTCTAACTCTAACTCGAGAAACAGAGTCGCCAACTCCGTGCAAGCCAAAGCCCAGGAGGTCTTGTACGTGGCACCTGCGACACCCGCTACCACCTCGATTACAGCTGACTTTTGCGTGACAGGCAAGAGGACTATGACAAGGCGAGAGGCCTCGTCGCCGATGCTGCCAGGAGCAAGTCGTACCTGTACCCCATCAAGGGTATCGTTTACTTCGCGACCCACCGCGCTCTATGGAAGCCCCTCCTGTCGAAAATCGGTTCCTACCTCATCCTCTCCGCCAGTGTCGTGACGGGCATGTTCATCTTCACCTACGTCCCGCAGCTCGCCATCCTCGTCTTCGTCAACGGTCCTCTGGCTGTCTTCACAACCGTCTTGCTGATTCTGAACGAGAGCTCAGCGATCATCAACTTCGTCTCGCGGTCTTACCTGCTGCAGGAGTCCCTGCTGGACACCTTTGACGGTACGCTTTTGCTTCGAGACGAGGATGGGATTGTCAAAGAGGGAAGACAGATTGGGCCTGGCTCCGATCCGATCCAGAAGCTGGGAAAGATACTCAAAAACCCCTTTGAAAAGTACAGCCCCAAGGCCCTCATCCGCTACCTCGTCTACCTTCCCCTGAACTTCATTCCGATTGTGGGCACCGGCATCTTCATTCTCCTGCAAGCCCGAAGCCGTGGTCAGGGTGTCCACGGGCGCGTGAGTAATTCATGTTACCCGAAATTTTCCGTCGACTAACCCGTGCAGTACTTCCAATTGAAGAACTGGTCTTCTTCCCGTCGTGCCGACTGGCTCAAGAATCATACTGGACCATACACCGCGTGCGTCAAGAACCGTCACTCCCGGCTGCGTGATATGACGGACTGACAGGACTGCCACAGGTTCGGCCTTGTTGCAACCGTTCTCGAGATGATCCCGTTTGCCAGCATCATCTTCACTTTCACCAATACCGGTAAGTCTGGCCGGCTCGCTTCTGCGGCCACCACTGACATTCGTCACTAGTTGGTGCTGCTCTGTGGGCTGCCGACATCGAGGCCAAGAACACAGCCATGACCGACGGCACAGCCCCCGCACTTCGCGAGACGGCCAGGAAAGCCGAGTAAACGAGGAAGCACAGCATCGCGAGTCCGACACAGCCTGGAGGGAGACGGATGCGATCTGGCATCCGAGTTATACTTGCGGAACCCCTCCATCGGCCGCATACTGGTCGCACAACACCTTGACAGCAGTCAAGAATTCAGTGCTACAACCTGCAGTATCATCCGCGGATAATCAATAGCGAACAACTTGCAAGGACGGTAGCGACACCTGTTGAGTAGGACATCTGCGGTCCTCTGAAGAAGGGAGGCTCAGAGTGGATGGCACACGCAAGATTGGAGGGGTTGCTATTACTACCTGTTAATTTCCGAATCGGAACCTCGCGAATAGCAACAATGTGTTCCTTGTGCATCAATTGCTCCGGTCACGACCTTCGCCGGTGGTGTCCATGTCCTGCTTCACGTGCTGTCCTGAGCCACAGTGTGGGCTCCTTCCGGATCAAGGCAAAGAATAGGGAGTGTCACAATCTCAGGGACGTATCGCCAATCTGGCTTGCGGGCACTTCTGCGGGCACTTCGATATAAACAGCTAACCTCACCAGGAACTATTCTTGTTCGACGCCACAGTGGTAGGACAAGACACCGCGAGCCCCCGCACTGAGGACATCATAATTCTGTAGGACCTCAGGAACAGGCAATCTTGTTTCGAGGTACACGGGTCCTTGATGGCGCAAGATTTTGCCGGGCACCACAACTTGTGCAGCCCCGGCCGTATATCGATGCGATAGAGTCGCCCGAGACAAGTCGGGGACAAACCCCTGAGTTCATTCTCAGGAAATGCCTCGCGAGGGGCACTCAGCTCACCTCAACAACAAAACCTATCAATTCGCTGCTGCAAGTGCGACCTTCCGGCAGTCGGGGCCGTTTTGTGATCTATATCATGTCACGTTGTGGATGATCAATTGCGAATGCATGTCACCACACGTCCAACGCGAGACTTCTCTAGGCCATCGCGACAGGTTTGCGAGAAGGGAGCGAACACCTATAGTGATTGCCGAAACCTTTTGGCCACTCTTCTACCCAGACGACATTGTAATTTGGGAGCGATGTGCCCCCTCAGGGCCGCACCTAGTTTGCTTTCTCGTCAATGTTCTGCAATGCCAAGCGAGTCGCTATCTTGAACCAGTCCAAGCCCCGTCACTTGTGTCCGAATCATGGAAACGATGCACGAAAACCGTCAGTCACCGCAGCTAACTCCCTCAATCACGGTCTGCACCAAGGCCTTTCGTCACTTCCCGCTGGCAGATGCAATTCCCCAGCACAGCTGTCAGCTAGCGAATTGATGACGGCGCTTCTTCGCTGACGCGCCTCAACATTGCAGCTGAAAGTTCCTAGGCTTTGAACATATACGGCTTTTTGTTCTACAAGAAGCTTTGCTATTTCCGGTAGGCATTGGTAAGGGCAACTTACCTAGGCGGGCCTAGAGACCCAGTCTGCTGAGGTAGGAGGTCCTCGTAGCGAAGGCGGAAGGTACCTAAGGTAGGTAGTCAGGTAGAGTAAGTGTATTACAGAGGGGAGGAAGGGATCCAGGGGTGTTCTTGCTCGATGAAATGCGAGGGGCAGTGCTCGTTGATAGTGAGGAAGGAAGCTTCCAAGCAAACACATGACCTCCTCCTATATCTGCTCTTGCCCTCTTACCCTCCCTGCCCGCGCGTGCAAAGCTCACCCAAAGCCCCTTCTCCCTCCGACTGACGTCTCTCCTTTTCTCACCTCCTCCTTCACAATCCTCCACTCTTGCGATCCAGGCTATCCAGCTCGTTATTCGTTTCCCGCTGTCAGCGGAGACTGCCATTCGTTTGACCAATATTCTCCAACGTAGGAGTCGCTTGTGAATCGACCGACAGGCCACGGTTCGTCGCTTCTCCTTTGCATCTATATCCAGCTGCTAACCTACCCAGAGACCTTTCAGCATGAGAGCTTCGACTCTCGCCGTGGGCTTTGCCTCGGTAGCCCTGTTTCTGTCGTCCGTCTCAAACGTTACCGCCATTGTCAAAAATGAGGTCGACGGCCAACAGAGCGAGCCACGTTCCGCGCCTGCCATCCACCACCACGTCGCTCGAAGCCCGCAGGAATCCGATGCCTTGGCCAGCTACGACTACGAATACTCGTATCCCCCTCCGCCCCATCCAACCACATATGGTGAGCCGTCGACTGTCACCAGCGGCGGTGAGTTGTTCACCTCCGGGGCCTGGCTGCTGCTTGACTGACCTGCCCTACAGTCTTTTCTACTGAAGTTGGCTCTGCTGCTAGCGTCACTGGAGCTTCTAGTACCATTACCTCTGCTTTGGTCACAGCTTCTGGACCCATTGCTAGCGACTCTGATACCGTCATTACCTATTCTCCTACCTCGTCAGCCGCGAGTCCCCCAGTTTCGGTATCCTTGTCCGGAACTTCTTCGTCAAATGCCGTTGGTTCATCAGCGACCCCGACTTCAAAGTCTTTGTCATCTAGTTCGGAGATCACACTTTGGCCTACAAGTGGTTCACCTCTCTCGGTTGTGAGCAGTTCCTCTTCTACTGCTCTGAACATCACATCAGGGCCACAGTCTATAACATCCGCATTGACAAGGTCCCTCACGGGCACCTTGCCAGCAAACAACTCCGTCAGCGTCAGCCTGACGGCTTCAGTCAGTGATACTCCAGCCTCGACCACCAGTTCTGTCTGGAGTTTCACGGCGAGTTCCAATGGCACGATAAGCGGTGTTTTCTCGCCTACAGGAAGTCAGATCCCGGAGACTACCAATGCGGCCACTCTGTCCACGAATGCCACGACCACGGTCTCGCCCAGCTTGACCACAGCTATCGAGTCCGGTACTCTGGCTTCGATTTCAGAGCCACCCGACTCGACAACCTCTTCTGCATCAGGCACTTTGGCGCCCCCGTTCACTCTTTCCAACTCGTCGGTGCAATCGGTACCTGGGACCGGCGATGTAACCGCCAGTCTTCCCTCACTGACACAGCCTGTTGAGACTTCCGTATCGACCTCCAACTCATCAGTCATAACTTCATTGATATCTGAAGCAACCCTGCCTTTGCCTTCTGGTAATCTGACCTCTTTCTCAGAAATGCCAGTCCCGCCAGGCTGGACATCTGGAGCTAGGTCTGCCACATCACCTCGCAGTGTCTCTACGGCTGTCACTGGGTCGAATGTAACCAGTGCCAGTCAGCCCGCAACTGCTGTACCTTCTGGAAGTGTAAGCTCTGCGGTCAACATAACCGATACCTCATTCTCTCACGCGTCCTCGACCGGCACATCAAGCGCGTCATCACTGCGTGGTCTTCCACCTTTCCCGGCCCCAAACTCAACAGCTACAAAGCCGCCAACTACAGCAGGAGTGAGTGGAAGCTTGTTTCCAAGCTCCAGTACTGCCACTGCGATCACATCCTCTGGCTATTTGAACACCACCGTCTCTGGTGCACCGTCCACTCTCAACTACCCACCCAATTCAACATTGACTTCGGAGTTGGCCTCAGCCACAGT
Organism: Colletotrichum sidae; assembly: GCA_004367935.1. NCBI lineage: Eukaryota > Fungi > Ascomycota > Sordariomycetes > Glomerellales > Glomerellaceae > Colletotrichum > Colletotrichum sidae. Next base: position 107,831 of record QAPF01000035.1, read on the forward strand.
CCCCAGCACTTCCAGTCCGTCTTCTGCTAGCACGTCACCATTTTCGAGTGTCGGTTCGAACCTGACGACTTCCGCATCGCAAGTAGCTGGTCGTCCAGCACCACCGCCAACCAACGTCCAAAGCTCGGGGGGCAACTCATCCGCGCCGATTTCTCAAAGCACGACATTGAACGCTTCCGTTGCTACCCAAACCTCTCTTTCACAAACTTTGGCTCCATTTCCCTTTAACTCGACTGCCACCGGTACACACGACGGAACGACTTTCATTTCGACGATTCCTGGCACAGCACCAATGACACCGACGCCTGCAAGGTCTGCGAGCCCACCGTGGCCGACTCTTAACACAACGGCCGAAACCACCGCAATCTCCGGGACACATTTGACGATTCTTCCCCCCGGCGCTTCCTCTCCACTACCATCTTCGAGCCCAGCGACGGGCAATGTAACAGACCCCATCACTGCGACGCAAATGTTGTCTACACGATTTTCCTCTTCCAACTCGTCCACATCAATAAACGCTAGCAGACGCGCGACCTCTTCAGGAAATACTTTGCAAATCACGGCCACCGGCAATGGTACTTCAATTAACTCAGGGGCCGGCCCATCCAGCATGAGTGCCCCTACTGCGCCACCTTTTCCTGCCAACTCCACGATTCCGCCAAGAGGCACTCTCAGCTCTGCTAGCGAAGCGAGCTCGTCGGTATTCGTGACCCAGACGGGCTCGTTGACTTCCGCAGCGAACATGTCAACTGGATCGGTACCGTATCCAACCGCCAACGCCACGAGTCTGCCATTGCCAACTGGCGCTTCGGGCAGCGTGGGCACTCTAAGTTCCATCACCTTGTCCGGTTCAGGCTTTCCGGTTCCCTGGAACTCGTCTGTCACATCTACACCCAGAGGCTTTCCAACTGCTCCGTCATCTCCTGGCACCTTCTCCATTCCATTACCCACCAATGGAACCCTGAGTTTGTCTCCAGTACCTATCACGTTCTCTACAGCCCCTCAGCTACCGAACTCGACTTTCATCTATCCGAGCGTCAATGAGACACAAATAGCAAGCGGCCATTCTGGAGATCCTGCTACACAGACTGCTGGATCCCCCCAGGGTCCTCCATGGCCTGCCTCCAACTCCTCTTCAGCCTGGGCCACGGGAACTGGAACAGCTCCTTGGATGACTGGTAGTGGCGCACCTGGCTCGTCTTCGGGTGCGACCATTCTATCTCCCCCTTGGCCGACATCGAACAAGACGACTGCGCCCATTACAGGCACTGTTTCCATCCCGGTCATCACATCTTCCATCGTCGTCGGCCCAGGTGTTTCATCCGCATCGAGGCCTTTCACTCGGGCCAATGTAACTCTGTCAAACGTTCCAGCAGCAGGACCGACAGGTACTGGTGTTGGTACAATCTTCCCACCGACTGGAGGGGGCACCGTCAGGCCGTATCCTACTGTCTCGCTGTCAAACGTGACGCGGTCGTCGCATTTGAGTACTTCGACTCCAGTCAATGGGACGATTTCGCAGTCATTAACATTCAACACCTCGCACACTGTCCCCACAAGCCTGCCAGCTACCATCTTGCCTCCTTTTCCCACCGGGAACTCGACATCAGTTTTCCAGCCCACCGGAGCAGACACTACAGGCCAGGTGCTTTCGACCAATGTTCTGACGGTGCCATCGGTGACTCGTGCTTCCTCCGTCAATATCACCACCGGCCCCATCGTCACCGGTCAACCACCGTTCCCAAAATCGAATTCATCTGCCCCAGGTGCCACAGTTAATGGAACTTTATTGTCATCAGGTAATGGCGCAAGTGTCTCCCCAACATTGCCAGGAGGCCCTGTGACTATTCGTCCTACTGCGCTGCCGCCGTTCTCATCTCCGCCCTTCCCGGCTGGCAACTGGACCGCAGGCAATGCGACGGTCACACCTTCGGGCACCAGCCCTACCGCAGTCCCTATTCTCACCGGGGTCTCTCCAGCAGGTACCGTTACCAGCTTTCTTTCTTCAGCTGCGTTGCCGCCGTTCCCAACGGGGAACGAGACATGGAGCACAGGGACCGGGTCTGCCTCTAGGACATCCGGCCATGCTTCTGGCACCGTTTTCTTCACGCCGGAACCCGCAGAGACTTCAAGCCAGGCCGCATCCACCACACCACCGCCATTCCCAGCAGGGAATGCTACGGTGATTCCAGGCTCCACTGGCAATCTGACTGTGACTCGGGTTACCAGTGTTCCGTCCGACGCTCCAGTGTCCACAACGACCTTCACCAGTGCCAACGGAAGCATTACAGATACGCTCACAGTGCTGCCGTCTCGCCCGCCTCCATTCCAAACTTCCAACACAACTGCATCACCAGTTGGAACTGGTGCCGCCACTGGACCGTCTCGTGCAGTCCCTTGGACTGGCACCGCGCCTGCTTCTCCGTCCGGTCCGGGTCAGTGGTCCAACTCGACGTCCTCAGCCATCACCGGCACCCCACTGCCTAGCTCCGCCGTCGGACCTACAGCCAACCCAGCCAACGCGACAGCGCCGAACAGTACGATCCCGGTATCGCCCACCGCGTCAACCGTGACCGGTCTTGGCACCGGTAGCTTGCTCACAGCAACAGCGCCTCCGACATCTTCGTCCCCGTTCGGTAACTCGACGACAGTCTCTGGTTCCGTCTTCACGGCGCCTACTTCCGTAAAAGTCCCGGGAACAATTTCGGGTAGCATCTTATCTTCTGTTTCCATATTGCCTACATCTTCACCACATTACAACTCGTCACTCACTGTACAAACTTCTCCCGGCACTGCGCCGCCTATTGTCTCATCTCTGATGCCTGCACTCCCTCCCGGGTCCAGCTCTTTCGTATCTACAGCGGCCAACTCCACTGGGTTACCCAGCACATCTACACCCTGTTACACGGTCACTGTCACAAACGGAACCGTCACGCAGGTTGTCACTAAGAGTGTTCTCATACCTACCGTCACTGCCAGTGCTGAGACAACTACTCTGTACCCTCCGCAGACCTTTAACCACACCGCATACCCACCAAGACCTACATGCACTTCCCATTGGCTCAACCGCACGTCACTCTCTACATCGGCTGGCTACCCAAAGACGTGGACTTCGGTCAAGACTAACAGTAAGTTGCATCACCCTTGCGCTTGGCACAAGCTGACTTGGCTAGGAACCTCCTCCGCGGACTTGACGACTTTCCTCACGTCAACGGCGAGCAGGTCCGATTTCACTGACGACGGCACTAGCGTTGTTCTCCGGACCGTTAAGGACGGTTTGCCCGCCCCGACGACCACCGTCAGTGCCGTGCCGCTGCCTTCGAACAGAGCCTATCCATGGGGTGGCGTCGGTCCTCTCTTCCGCCATCATAACATGACAGACGGCGGAGCGGTCGACAGAGCAAACGCCCCGCATACGCAGGTGAGGGGGGCCTGGTGGGGTCGCTGGGAGAAGCACTCTGATCGCCTCCTGTCCGACAAGGACGAAGACGACGCGTGACCTTCTGAAAGGCGAGGGCTCGGCCGCATGACAGCTCTGCCTGGTCTTTCTATTTCGGTAATTGCTTGAAGAACATTTGTTCTCTCGGGAGAATCATCCCACTTTGCTTCATCTTGTTTCATCTGACTGGAGGAACACATGCGGAGATTATGGTCTCTTTTGTACGCAAACTCGGGCGTGATGAAGACGTCACTAGCTAGAGTAATCAAGGACATGTTTACAAGCGCTCACGGGGTTATGGCGGTGATTTGTCAAGGCTAATTGATGACGCTGGCTGCCTCACAGCAGCGTCATCAAGAGTGCAGCTTCATGAGACGACCAAACTGGCCTTCCTGAAGTCCACACACCGCCTCTTGTAGGAGACGAGATCAATGACGATGGAGACTACAGTAGATTGCAGTACACACCCTAGAGCGTTCGAGAACTGGATACGGCCGGGACCTTTCATCCGATGTCTCTCAGGCCGAGCATCCATTCATGCGGCGGATGACCCGAGGAATGGCCCGTCAAGCTTGACTGCGCCGCAAGGTAGACTTGGGCCAGCGGGGGCTCTCGAGCTGTCCGTTGGGCTGAAATGGCCGAGCGGTGCCTCTTGACAGGCCTTGTGATACGGCCACAGGATAATCGATGGACGTTGTCATGTTTTTCTTACCCTTGAAATCTTGGTTTGCAGCAAGCGGAACACGGATGTAGGAAGCCGTGGAATAGGGGAAAGGGGGTGGGGATTAAGGAAAAAGAAAGAGGATGCCGAGACATGGAAGTCGGCGGTGGAGGGTTCTCTGCGAGGGTGCAGAACGTCGGGTGTGTTTCGCGGCGAAAGGTTCGGCGGATTGGGGATTCCTGCAGACGGGGTGAGAGAGAGAGAGACACACACAGTATCCGGGTGGTTGAGTTTATTGATTAATGATCTATTGCCGGTTACCTATGAGTCTGGAACCTTTGGGCATATGGGGAGGCGTTTACGAAATATCGTCGGATGGGAGGAGGGAATGGATGGATGCGTGGATGGGTCGGTTGGCGATGCGGGTTTCCGTCATGGTTGGACGGGTTGCTTTTCTGGAAACGTTGGCCCTTTTTATGGAGGGTTGCAGTGCGTCCTGTCCGTTGCGCCCCCATCCTTTCCGAGAGTGGTGTTTTGTGGGAGGGATCGATGGTGGTGGGCAGGAGAGCGAGAGACGAGGTTGGATCGCAATTGCGAACGAAGTGTGCGTTTGGCAGATTATGCGGGTTTATGGGCGCGGGAGGATGGGAGGTGTGCTGTCATCTGATGTCCATCCCAATCCACATCCCTTCCGCTGCACGTTACTGTAGCACTCCGCAGGTATGGTGTAACTCGGGAACTTGGAGGTTGTGTTGGAGGTGATGCGGTTCGGGTAATGTGTAATAGTAGGTATTGATTGCATTGGTTTACTCACTCCCTCGCTCTCTGCGTTCCGCTGTATTGCAGCCTTCACCGGTCGTGGGGTTTTACGGATGACAGCGGGATGCGTGCAAGTCAAGCATGCGCAAAGCAACAACGCCGTACCGTATCGTCTTTGCCTCGGGCGCCGCATCGGTTCTGCACGTCAGGAAGCCACTGGCGCGAGCGAGGGAGGTGGACGGGTTCTGCTGTCCGGTCATCTGGACGAGGTTGACCCGCCGTTGATTTTTTTTTCCTTTCGCGAGCTGCGATGGACACCTGCCTCGAGAAAGAGGAAACAGTTCGGCAAACTATGCAGTGCGATTTCGTCATGTTTTCACCTCCTGGATGGTCACTTGTCATATCTTCGAGTGCGAAATGGACGGACGGGCGGACAATTCTTTTTTTTGGGGGTTCCGCGATTGATTCGTTGGGCTGTGCGTGGGAGCGAAGACTGCGCCAAAGTAAAAGCAGAAAAGTGACGCATCGTTTACCTACAGCCAGAAGGATGCCCAGATACCCCAGCCTTGAGTACCGGGGCACAATGCACGAGATCGAAGGTGGTTTCCGATCGTTTTTGATGAAAAGGCGGATCATGGTTTCCTATTGTTCATTACTTATCCACCCCGACGAGAATTTCCCTTGGGGAGAGAAAGAGCCCTTTCCTGTCGTCGTAGCTCCATAAAGGGATGGAAAGAGCGGGCTCGGATCTTGGGGGCTCTCGGGACCTGAAATCGATCGTGCCACACTGCTGGCAGAGATCAGATCGAGGGGTTGGGCCAGAGGTGCGAGACAACTTTCGGGCTGTGGTGGCGGCGGTGGTGGTTGGGCGTCTAGGTAGGCAAGGGATTGTTGAGGCTCAGTTACCCGACGGGACTAGAAGGGAAAGTGGCGTTTTCCATATTGAGAAGGCGTTTCTGTCCCTCGTTGGGCAGGATCTCCTCCTGGAAAAACGACGTCCGAGAGGGGCTTTTGCGTCGTTTGCCAAACGTGCATGGCATTTGCATGAATCCAAGCATGAAAAAAACGTGATACTGCTCGCCGGCGGCGGCGGCGGGAAGCGGCTCTACCCGCCCGAGCGGCCCATTCCTCGAGGTCAGGGCAAATCTTCGACCCTCGCTCGTCTGCTCTACTTCACCCTCGTTATCCCGCCTGGCTAGTGTGGGCGGTACCTCGGTCCCTCCCGCAGCTGGCTCTAGCTATTTTGGCTTCTTTCCCGGATGAGTTCCCGGATGAGCAGGCTCGTCTGACAAAGGGGAGGGAGGTGGGATGTTTGCTCTTGGTATTCGGGCGGGGTGTGGTTACACGACGTGGATGTGGATGATGTGCAGGTAACAACACGGTCAGATGTTGGAGGCGTGGTGGACGGGCACGGTGCGCGATTGCCAGCTTCAGGACCAGCAGAGAAGCACATAGATCGTCACGACGGCAAGCGAAGTAAACAGAACCAAGGTTTCCAGTATCTATCAAGGGCAGACTTCGTTCTGCTGAGGAATCCATCCACTTGCATCGGACAGGTCATCGCCGGGGAAGCAGGGAGGGACGGGCCGGCTCCAGTGTTCAACACGTGCAGTCCGGACCTACCTGGATCTTCCTTTGTTTTGTCCCCTTTTTTCTTCTTCTTTGCTTTCTTTCTCCTCATGCCAACTTTTGTTTCCCAAGCTCGGATATGGGAAGGGCTGCTGCAGTGGGTTTTTTTCGCAACGCCAGATTGTTCGATACTGCCACTAGTCAGTAATAGGGGTCGCCTGCTGAGGATCGCTGATGCCATCGCGTGGAGGTGTCTCCGGGGAGTGAGGGGCCCTTGCTTCCGTCCGAGATCCTTGCCTCGGCGTCTTCGCTCCCTTGTTGCTGTGGAAGGTCAAGGGCTCCTTAGATGCGCGGCATGGGACGGCGCGAGCTGGCTGGGATGGTCGTGGGGGCCACGTTCCGAGTGCGATGGAAAAAAGTGCCAAGTTGTCAGTTGGCAGATAGTCAGCAAACGACGCAATTGCCATCGAGAACGACGACTTTGATGCACACTGTGATTCTTAATGATTCGTTTTCTACCTACCTAATTAAGCTAAGCTACATGACGAGTTCCCTACCGCTAACACCAAGAACACCTTCATGCAACCAACCAACAGTCCAGCCAACCGCGCCATTATCCCCGACACCACCTCCGCGAACCCTCTTTTCCCCAACGTGATATTGCAAAAAAGCCCATCCAATATTAGATCGCTGCGATTCGGAGCCCTGCACATAGCCGGCCTGTCATGCTCTCTTACGAGAGCCGTATAAGGAAACTCGGACGAATACCCCTCGCTGGTCCCAGCCCATTACATCCTCCTCTCACCCCAGCTCCCCGGTTTCAAGCTCTTACGCGCACGAAGAAGCCCGTCTGCGCATGCCGTCCGGCCTGAACACCTTCACGCACCCCTTGCACCCGGGGCTCTGCACGTCTGGCTCCCACCCCGCGAACAGCTCCGGGCGGAAGACGTACCACTCGCGGTAGAACTTCCACTCCTCCAGGAACTCGACCCAGTATGCCAGCTGCTCGACGAGCCAGCTGTCGCGAAGCCTGTCGCGCACCCACTCCTCCGGCTCATTCTTGCCGGCAAACGTCCGCAGCAATTCGGGGCGGAGGTCCGCAACCCGCTCGGCCGTGTAGTAGACAAAGTCGGCACGGCGCCCGCGGGCGGTGAAGTACGGCACCGGTCCCCACTCCACCACGGCGCGCGTGGCTGTCAGCGAGACGACGCGGACGGTGCAGCATATGCAGCGCGCCGCGTTCAGGAAGTCGCCGAGCACCGTCGAGGGATCCGGCGTCGATGTTCGGGGGTGGAGCTGCATCTTGGCTGCTGGAAGAGGGTAAGAGCCTGCAGCTTGTCAGTGTCGGTGTGGCGCGCAAAGTACAGAGTACGCTGAGGTGCATTCTGCATTCGGACGAGACGAGGCTCACAAGATGTAGATATGGCGTCATTAACACGGTTAGGTGCAGACACGTCGTGTGTTTCGACGTCAATGGCCCCAAGTACTCGTTTCTTTCCGCCCGCCGCAACTGATGCCTCAAAACGTATACACAGGTCTGGCTGGCTCGCAGAGCAGCGATCAATGTGGCCGGCGCACGCGAATGATCGACCATTGACGGCGCGTAGAGCTGGGCTTTGCTTGTCTTTGATCCAAGGGAGAGAGCGCACGAGAGGGGGGTCCCGTCATCTCGCATGCAAGGATCGGACCCAAGCCAAATTGTTCATTTATAGGAGATGTGGTTTTGCTTCTCCCTCTCGTCTGCCCGTTACCCCAGCTCTGGCCTGCATGCCTCATCCCGCCGTGGTGTCTCAGCCGCCTTGGCTGAGAGGGCGCGATGGGCTTCCATTTCGGGTCGGCGATGTAGTCTGGATCGCCCCGGAGGCTCGCAACCCCGTCATTATGATGAAGAAGTGTGAGTTGGGTGCCAGGGCATAGTCTGGAAGCTAATGGAAAGAAAATAAAGTAGTAAAACGAAACTCGACCAGTCCAAGGAGCATGTCATGGTGCTCCCTCGGTTCAGGCCATCGTTGCCACGGAACGCTTTCTTATTCCGCCCCGTCGCTGTGGGCACCGCAATCCTGACGAGCGACTTTTGCCGGCCAGAAAGACTCGTGGGGTTGGTCGACCCGAGCGATCGTCTGCCCCAATCGCGCGGAAACCCCATCGGCGGGCCAGGGACGCTATCACATCTCACATGGCCTGCGCGTGACACGCCACGCAAGGATGAGTGAGGACGTCGAAGACCGATGATTAAGAGCCACCACACGGCAAAACACACCCCGACCCAACTTCCAAGTCTCCTTGTCGCCGTCCGAACATCCATATTTCCACTCGGCTTGTCTATCTCGGGGATATTTCCTAGCCCGTGGGGCCAAGAGTGAGATGTTCGGGAAGTCTTCCCCAGACAGCATACGCCCTGCAGTATCGGTGCGACTTCAATAAAATAGCATCTGCGTAGACTCGTACGAGCGCCCCGATGCTGATATCCGCTGTAACTGCCGTTTCCCGCATGATACGGCCGTGGCCAAGGATAATCGAGCCAACAGGGCTGTCCCAAGTCCGTTCCGTCTGCCTCGAGAGGGGCGGCTTCGTGAGCAGACAGCATGCTTTCTTTTTCGTCAACCCAAGCCACTCAGCAAAGGGCGGCCGTCGTTGTCCGGCATGCTCTGCAAGGGTCGAGCCCAAAAGAGGGGCCTGCTGTCTTTCTGACTCGGTTCTCTCATTCCAGTCTGTGTTCCTCGGTGACCATCGGCCGTGGTCGACAAGACATGCGAGCCGGGCAACACCATCAGGACCTGGCAACCTGATTTCTTTTGCAAACCTCGAGATGCAAAAGGGAAAAAAAAAGTCAATTATACGACCTCTTGCTTTTGCTTTGAGACAGGGCGAGCAAACAGAAGCACCCACCCGACGTCCTTTGATAATCTTTCAGTCATACTCTCGCAACCGCAAGGAAAACCTTTCTGTGCCCGCCAAAAGAAACCATTCCGAGGCAAGCCGCCTTCGACCCCCGGCGGCGCGCAACGCCCGCCCAGGCAGAGGGGGGCATATCGAGGGATAAGTTAGCAAGGCCCCGGGTCATATCTCATCTTTGACCGCACACCAGTCTCGGCGCGCGTTCCCCCTTTGGCTCCATTGTGTGCCTGCAGTAGCCACTGGGCTTAAGATCTTACATATACCCGCTCGCGAACCAGCACAACGGGACGTGGTCTGACAGGCTCTCTCTCTCACCGGTATCTGTCGGCCCTTGTAACTTGCCTTGACCGAGTTGTCATGCCAAGTCCCCTCGTTTCAGTCTAAATCGACTTCACACAACCGTACGTCGCGCTTTGGGAGTGATCAAGTCTGAGGGCTGACGGTTTTTTGCAGTGCGGAATCAGGATCTCTTGGAACCAAGCACCACCATCGTCATGTGCGAGTGGTACCGACGCAACTATGCCTGCGGGCATCACTTCACTGGCGCGGCCGAGTGGTGTTACCGATACAGCCAGACGCAGAAGCGGTGCAAGGTGGTCGTGACACAGGTCGACTGGGACTCATCCGTATGCAAGAACTGCCTGAAGAAGGGCAGCAAAACCGAAGTGCCGTGGGAGCATCTTATCGACCGGACCAAGTTCGATCCCACCCGAGACGAGTAACGAACCCAAGACGACGGGCGGGGAAGCGTCACTAGCGCCCTTGATACACTCCCAGAGCGTGGCGAGTCGTGATTTTTGATTAACGAAGACGCAACATGGATCTCTCAGAAACGGCGTTGGGCAACAAGCACTGGGAACGTGCAGCCGCGGACACTTTGGCTTATTAGAGCATCTGGGAGCGGCTCACCCTATACCCATTTGATTTTTGTTAGCGGACGTGTATTGGACGGGGTCGCGTTAGGAGCATTCGAAAGGAGTTTGGAAAAAGTGTATTTGTTTTTTTTTCACAAATAGTCTAGTCGATAGAGTCGACCTGAACAAGTCTGCGTTGCAATTCTGCCTATTGGAGTCTTCGTGCGCGTGATATCCGGCGTGGGCTTCTCGTTTTGGTGGTTCTGTAGAGCCGCAGGCTTGCTGCCTCAGCATGGATTGAATCCCGTGTCCGTAGGGCGATCGGGCTCCACGACGCGGCAGAAGAATGCAAGGTCTTAGATACTAAACACCGAAATCTCGGGAGCTCTGCAGATCATGCGTCGCTGCGGAGGAGCTGTCGGATTCCACACTCTCTAGCGGTTGACGCTCCGCTTGCTATAAAGTCTCGTGGGTAGTGGCGTACCCACCCCGTCGCCTCTCCAGAGTATCATGCGAGGGGTCTGTCCAGCTGTCTGCTGCAGGGCAGGGAGGAAATATCGCCGCACATGACGGGGTCCTCTTCCTAACCTCTTCCAGGTGTTTAATGGTGAGACAAAAGGCTCGAGATGCTGTGGTTGAAGGTGTAGTGGGCCGGCATGTCGAGGTGACGTGCTGGGTGAAACAGAGCTGAAGAGAGCTGAATGAGCGGGCCGCAATGTAGTGTGCCTGTCGTGCCTGCCAAAGCTGGGTCTCATCGCGGGGCCTCAGGACGCATCACGCAGTGTGCATTCGTGAGATGCGCTATGGCTTGCGTTGCCGGGTAGCGTGGTCCCTGAAAAGCGTTAAGGTCGGTACATGGGATCTGGGACAATGGAGATGTGCCTCGTCGGCGAGGTAAAGGTAGAATAAAAGCGGAGAGAAGCTGTGGGAAAGGCAGCAGGATGCGGAGATAGAGACCATGAGACCGGAGAGGCAATGTCGGTGAATCGCACTTCGATGAGTAAGATACCCTAGATCAGTAAGCTCTGCTCGACGAGGCAGCCCATCGTGATATTGGCATATAGACCGTAGCGAGTGTATGAGCTGATGTCTAGAATTGAAGATGAAATAGGAATTGAGGTGCTCCTTCGTGCTTTCCCGTTACTGATCGGTCAGACGTCGTCCTTGGCGCTTTCCAGTCTCGAGTCTAGAAGGATCTGGGTAGAGCCTTCCACCATCGACCTCATGCCTGCAAATTTCGCCATTGCCATGATACCGTAGGTGGTTTGGTCGTCCGGTACCTGAGTCCAGGAAAGACCTTCCAACCGTGAGATCTTTCCTAGCTTTGGCGAATGAAATCAAGGCAAGCTGTGGAAAGGAACACCTCCAGCTCCGGGCAAACATGGAAGCTCCGCCCGGTGGTGGTCCCTGCACCCAGCGGCGTTTTCCCGGCCAGTTCGGACCCACTCTTGCTTGAGCCGAAGGTCCCCAGATGCCACGAGCCAGTTGACGCGCGTGAGGGAAGAGCGACAGCAGCCAGGATGGAAGCATATGCACATTTCAGTTGCGAATACAAGTCCAGTTTAAAGCCTCTTTTTATCAAAAAACAGCCTCAAATTCGTACCAAATTCGTAACAACTTCTCCATTCACTTACTCATAGTATTGACAGACGACATTGGTCGCCAGGCCTAACAGTCTTGGAATCGACGCAACTCCCCACCCAATTTCTTCGTCCGGCATCCACAAGCGTCGCCACGCAGCGCCGTGAATGGTTCATTTCCGTTGCCGGCCATCCAAAGCTCGAAAACGATCGCTTCCAGCTGCCCCCACGTTCATTATCCACCTTTTACACGATCATGTGCTAAGCCCAGGATAGCCTGTCAAGCCCGTTCTCATTTGCTGCAGGTTGAAGGCGCTCGTCACGGTGTCACCTTGTCAGGCTTAATTGTGCTGGCCTTCGCGGTAGCAATCGCCCGGCGCAAGGATTTTTTTTCGCGCGCAAATCTCGCCTGCATTTGGCTCACGCCACGACGGAGGTTAAATACTGTCACATTCTGGACTTGCTTCTTCCTCTCTTCAACGGACGCCATTCCTGTCATCATTCACGCATCTTTCTTTGGCATCAATCACCTTTGATTCACACAGCCAAAGTACAGCTCGACAGCCGCCACAATGGGACAACCCTCGGCCGCGGCATCCAATGCCATCATCTACGTTACTTACGGACTCTTCCTGTACGAGCTAAACATTTCTCCACTATCCACTCTGCTCGCTCTCCCGAGTTGATACTGACCTGGTTGACAGAATCTCGGGAACTGCCATTGCGTGGAAGTTCCGCAATCAGTCCAAGGGAGAGTTTCTGTCCGGTAATAGGACTCAGACGGGTCAGAATCCCTTCTTGCGATGGTCGCGCGACGTATTGCTCTACGCGCCGCCCCGTTCGAGTCTGTGTCTACATGAGTCGGCAACTAACGCCCCGCAGCTTTGCCTCTGGCCCTGAACTTCATCGCCTCCGGTGAGTGAAGAAGACGCAGCCTTTGCGCTTCACGGCCCGCATCTTGTCTGTTCGAGAAAAAGAGCGGCAGAACGGCACAGCAACTACCCACGAACCACGATCCGCGGAGCAATGCGCTGCGACTGCTTGACGCGAGAGGCCGACCTCTACGCCTCCGAGTATCACGAGACCAGATCAGGGTAAACGTCCCACGAAGCTGACAGGCAGGTTCGTAACCCAAGATCAACAACTGTCCTCGCCTCTTTTCGGCCGGCTGGGGCTCTTGCGTGGGTGTCTGGAACCGAATTCGAGAAACACCATCTCCGGCTGGCCGAGAAGGGGGCTCCGAGGATGCGGCTCACTACGGGCGCGGATTTGAAGCAGCGGCATGGCATCCACCCTCCCGAGCGGAGGAGATGCCTCCCTGTGAATATGAAGCTGAGATTGCACCGTGATTACTCGATCAAGTTAATGCTTGCGTGGGAAACGTGCTGCCGCTCCAATCTCTCCCCTGTCCCATTCGCTTGTTGTAGTACTGACCACCCTAGCTCTCGGCTCTGGCATCTTGTTCTCCTACCCGGAGCTTGCCACCATCACTGGTATCCAGGGCGTTCTTGTCTACGCTCTGTCTTCGTCTCTCCCGCTGCTCATCTTTGCTGTTCTGGGTCCTATCATCCGCCGCAAGACTCCTGAGGGCTTCGTTTTGACGGCGTGGACCCGGCAGCGCTATGGCACCGTCGCCATGTTCTATCTCAGTTTCATGACCCTCGTGACCTTATTTCTGTACATGGTCGCTGAGTTGTCGGCCATCGGACAGGTCGTCAACACCCTGACGAGCCTGGACGGGTTGCCAGTCATGATTGTGCAGTGCATCATCACCACCATTTACACCTGTAAGTGAATCCTCTTTGTGGCAAGCTCAGAAGCTGACAGCTCAGCGCTCGGCGGCTTCCGCATTTCCTTCATCACGGACAACCTCCAAGGAGCCATGGTCGTCTGCCTCATCATCATCGTCGCAGTCACCATGGGCGTCAAGGCCGAGATCGACACTTCCCTCATCGAAACATCCGGCTACCTCAAGCCTACCCTTCTCGGCTGGCAGCTCCTGTACATCCTGCCCATCTGCATCCTAACCAACGACTTCTTCCTCTCCGGCTTCTGGCTGCGGACTTTCGCATCCAAGACCGACAAGGACCTGCGTATTGGCGTCTCCGTTGCTGTCGTCATCATCCTCTGCATCCTCACCATGGTTGGTGTCACCGGCTGCGTCGCCGTTTGGTCTGGCGCCCTGCCTCTTGATGGAGTCGCTGAATCGGGCTCTGTTGCCTTCTTCCTGCTGCTCAATCAGCTCCCGGCCTGGGTCGTCGGCATCGTCCTCGTCATGGTTTGCACCCTCAGCACCGCCGCCTTCGACACGCTGCAGTCGGCCATGGTCTCCTCGGCATCCAACGACCTCTTCCGCAACCGCCTCAACATCTGGTGGATCCGCGCCGGCGTCGTGGTCATCATCATCCCGACTGTCATCATCGCCCTGAAGGCGCCGTCCATCCTGCAAATCTATCTCATCTCCGACCTCGTCTCCGCCTCCGTTATCCCTGTTCTTGTCTTCGGCTTGGCAGACCGCTTCTACTGGTGGCGCGGCTTCGAGGTTGTCGTTGGTGGTCTTGGCGGTCTCCTTACCGTCTTCATCTTTGGCATCATCTACTACGACGGCGATACCCAAAAGGCAGGCAACCTGCTTATTATCTCGGAGGGACTGTACGCCAACGACTGGAGCGTATTTGGCGCGTTCGTAGCCGCTCCGGTCGGCAGTTTCCTTTGGGGCTTCGCTGGTCTGGGATGCCGTCTCGCGTTCCAGTACGCCATGGCCAAGAAGAATGGCCGCCGCTTCGACGCGCTCGACCGTCCCGTCGACACTCCCTACGCCCCCGACGGTGTTCCCCGTCAGGTCGACGTAGACGAATACGCAGACGTCACCTCCGACGTGGAGATTGTCAAGCCTGCCGGCAAGTTCTTCTAACATGCCCACCAACACCGCCATCGCATGTTTGATGATAGCACGACGCACACAAATATAGAAGGGGCCGTAGTGGGGGGAGGATTTGATTCCGCATGTAGCGTGTTGAGTCTTTGCTCACGCAACCAAGGCTATCTCTTGGCCAGATAATCAGACACATATACAATACACTCATTACATGTTGTTTTTCACACCTGCAAACTCACCATGCCACCGTGACGCCATCTGGTCTTGGGCACTCTATTTCCTTGCGGCAATCCTCTTTTCCCTTTCCTGCCTCTCCAACTGCTCGACGCCCTTCTCCTCCATCCGCCACTCTTTGAGTGTGGTAGGCTTGGTGTTGCCCCAGACGAGCCAGTCCTTGGGCTTCCAGGTCGAGGGCTCCAGCTCCCTGCTCAGCACAATATACTCGGTTCTCTTCTGCACCTTTTCGGTACCCGTGACGAAGCCGCCGGTTTTCGGGTCAATCTTGGCCAGCCTCTGCGTCGAGGTGATACCCACCACGGCCTGCTGGACAACCGGACCTTTGCCGACGGGCGGCATGAAGGCCATCTTGTGGCTCGCGAGGCGCGGTCTGCCCTCATACGAGATGAGTTCCCACAGCAGCTTCTCGTTGGGATTACGGCGGCTGATGGTCGCGGTGAGGGCCTCGGCGAGGCGCGGGGTGCAGATCTCGCGAATGGTTTCGCGGTCGCCGGCGGCGAGGGCGGTGGCGAGGCGCTGGTGCATGGCTTTGGCGGTGGGGATGAGGGTCGAGCGGGAGAGCTGCATGCGCGGGCGGGTGATCCACGAGGGCATGGAGCTGATTTTTGCGCCGATGATGGCGGCGAGGTCTTTGCCCTTTTGCCAGACTCGGGCGTAGGTGTACTCCCACAGGCGCTTGGGGGATTTGTCGATGAGGGAGAAGGGGAGAGGGACGAAGGTTCCTGGCAGGAGTATGTTGGTATGTGTGGCATGGAAGAGGTATGGGGATTCAGAATGGTGATGTACCTGGGATGAGGATATGGGTCATGGCCTGTCTCTGAGCCTTTGCCATCTCCTTGGCCGAGTAGCCCTTGTCGGACTTCTTCGCCATGGCCTTGGCCATGCGGCCATGGGTGCGGGTGTCAGGACTGTAGGCATAAGACCGTCTGCTCGCGGGGGTGGCGATGGCGGCGGGTGCTATCCTCTTCGCGGTCGAGGGTAGCGCGGCGCGGGCGAGGGTCTGGGGGAGGAGGGCGGCGGATCTGCTCGCGCCGAGCAGTGGCCTCGCGGTACGGAACATGTTGGCAATGATTGTCTAGTTTCAGAGGCTCGGTATCGTGGGCGAGAACGGAAGGTGAGGTTGGCGAGGGAGGAGGAAGTAGTGGGTTCCAACCGCTTCGTCTAGATCTCGAAAATGGGATCGTCGCCTCAGTCCAGTTTCGCGACGAACAGTCACCAAAAAAAAAAAAAAAAAGCCCAATTGCAGAGACAAGACTGGCCCGAGCTTGGGTGCGGCTGGTGATGGGAGCTAGGGCCACATGCAGCGCCACAGCGGCTGAAAAGTGTGGCGCTTAATAGCTGTGGCTTCAATCGAGGTTTTTCATGTCACGAGAGGGAGTTCGCGGAAGAAATGCCGAACGACGACATATGAGGTCCACCCTCACCATCATAGTAGGATATGGATGGGGCTGGAGGATCCGCTCCAAGTAAGGGACTGGCCTCGAGGGGCAAAGGACCCTGGTGTTCTCGGTTTCATCAATTGCATCCAGGACTCAAGGGGACGACGCATCATCGCAGCCTACAGTGTAAGGTACGCAGACCAGCTCACCGAGTCTTGCTTTTGATAAGGCTCGTTCCGTATTGGATCTGCTCTGCATAAACTCGGCCGAGAAGGCGTACATGTCCGCATTTCGGAAGCTGGGCCGTCGTACGAATACTCGACGCGCCCAATCACTTGGCAATCGGTTAGGCTTCGACCGGCCGAAGGCGTCTGCAAGATATGCAGAGCCCCGAGGAGGCGCATATCACACGAACACCGTGATAGCGCCAGCCAGCGAGGACACGCAAGCAAGGTACGGATAGCGAGTTCAACTATGGAGTACCGAGTGCGGATGCCTACGGAGTACCGGGGCGGATAGGTCAGCGATGCCAATGGATCCCTCTTCATCCCGAATACCCTCCCATCTCGTCCACACGGACCATGCTCGTGTTTATTCGTGACATTTGATCTGGTGTATCGTCGTTATCAGACCCTGCCACTCCGGAACTTCATTCCGCTGCGCCATCGCGCTGCCAGCGCCAACACTGGCGTGTCTGACGCATCCTGTCCGACGCAATCAAACCTTGTACCAGAATAGACTGTCCACAGACTCAAGCCCTGTACTGAAATGGAAGGTGATACACCACACAATTGCGCATCTCTGCAGGCTACCTGTTGGCTAAGCAGATACACCAAAAAGAAGAAACGAGATATAATTCAATATCGTCCCATGCACACTTCCATCCCGCTCTGCACTGCGCCGCGCCATATAATACTAAGGATTCCAGTAAGCACACTGAAACCTTGGGCCCGTGTATGATGTACGCCTTCTGGCACGCAACCCCCATCCATCCCCTTCTAGCTAAAGCAAGGCGAGGACGACTTCTCCAACTTGCCATCCTAGGGACCTGACGAACGCCAGGAACCTGCCTACCTACATCACATTACGGATAGACGAAAGCAATTTCCACTTCCTTGATTCTTCCGCAACACCGGATCGACGAGGTGACAGAGATATCCAGATCCCACCATTCGCCGCTGAGCCGGATCCCCTAACCCGGTCTATCTTCTATCGACCGCTAGTCTTGCTGAGCCTTTCTTCTTCCCGACCACCATTTTCCAACAACTCTCTCGCCCAGGTTGCGCGCCTTTTCGCAAAACCCGTAGCCAGCAGCACTCTGGTACTTAATCAAACCAACTTCCCACGACAAAAGCCTCAAAAGCTCTGCCAGACCTCCGGTATCTCATGCCTCACCCACCAAGTGTTCTCTCCTCCTCAATGGCCGCGCACCCCGCCGCCCTCCGAATCTAGATGTCCAACCCGGCCCGCCGCCCCTCCTCCTCCTATTCCTCCGACCACCACCGCCGACCCAACATCGCCAGCCTCACCTCTGCCTCGCCGGCCCCACCGTCCTCCAAACCGCAGCCCCCTCCGTACAACGATCCGGATCTCGTCTCCTCTTCCCTGCTCGAACCCCGCATAGCCGTCGTTCTCAACGTCCCCAAAACATGGCGTCCATGGCTCTTCGCCTGCCGTCTCCTGTCCATCGGCCCCGCCGTATTTTGGGCGTTGCAACCCGCCCTCACGCTCCTCGTTCAGATTATCCCCGTCGCCGTGCCTGGCGGTAAATCCGCAGCTGCAAATATCGCTAGCACTGCTGGCTTGCCTACGGGGCTGGCTGGCACCGGCAGCAGCATTGGGAATGGCATCGGCAACCCCGCCAACGGCGTGTGTCCGAGCTGGCCGCCAGGACACCCTGAAATTCCCTTTCCCTGGACGGAAATGGGGTTGGGGCTGATGTGGGTATGTACAAGACCACCGTCGAGTCTACGATGGCGAGCTCTGAGCTGACTATTGTGCGTGTGTGTCTCCAGTGCGGCGCATCGGCCTACCTATCCTTCTTCTTCACCGACTGCCTCATGTCACGTTGGCTCATAAACTACACGCCGCAGGCCACCATTATCCGCCTGCTCACCATAAACTCGACCAATGCCTTCCTTACAGAGCGCATCCTTACATTCTCCGGCGGGTTCGAGGACCCGCGGTTACTACTGCCGGGCTGGGTGACTATAGCGACGGTATGTCCCCTCGCCTGCCCTTTTTCTCTGCAAACTGGCCTGCAACTCAGAAGTCTCGGTTGCTAACTTTTTGGCGTTTCGCGCCAGACCCTTACGATAGCGTACCATATCACCCAGCGCAGCATCAACATCGAAAAGGAAACTTCCACCTCGATCAACATCTTCTCCATTGCAAGTTTCATCAGCATGGTTTCCCTGCTCGCGCACCTCCACTATAATGGATCCGACTACCCGGAGAAACCGTTCGAGTCGCTTGCGAGGTTGTTATTGGACCAGGTCCGCCGCGTGGCTGGCGATGTGCTTATGCCGCCGGCAGCATCCAATATTTCGTCGTCACGGGAGTTGTAGTTCTCGAAAGAGACTTGCAAGGAGAGGTTGTGGATGTGCTGGCTGTCATGGAAGGATTACAGTGCTTTGAACATAGATACCCATATGCATGAAGATTAGTGTGTCCATTCTTTCCCTGACATTGACCCTCGAAGCTTGTTGGTGTTGAGCGGTATATTACGTCGACAAACACGGCAGTAACTACACAATTACGGTTGACTTGCATGTCACATCATCACATATGGAGAGAGGATGGTGGCCAAGACGTCATTTCTCATTACTATCCTCAACTCGCCAACTAAATGAAAGTACGGCGAGCTATAGTACTACAGTGAACAATTGACCAACTCTTCGTCGCGTCAGGCACTGACGCAAGTCGCCCTCAACCTCTGCACCGACAACCTCGTCTATCGATGCGAGGCGACCGTCCCGCTGCGTCATAATCGAGCGCCGGCTCTGAGCGGCGTGGGATAGTGTGAACGGGCTGCTGTGCCCGACCTCTTCTCCCTGAACCCGGACGTCAGCCCTCGCAGATGCTATTAAGAATACATCGCTGCGTGGGCCAAGCAGGAACGGCGGCGACCTGCGGCGGGCTTAGAAACCGTGGACTTTGATGCCCTTGGAGTCCAGGCCGAGGCCCTCTTTCTTGTTGATGAGGAATTCCTGAACCACCTTGCGTTGGTCACCCTGGAGTTGGATGACCTCGCCCATCTCGCTGTCTGCTACGATGGTGCCATTGCAAGCTGTGGGTGCATGTTAGCCAATACTCCGGGTTACGAGAGAGGCGGGATAACAAACCGAACTGCTTCTTGATGACCTTGAGAATCTTCTTCTGGTCGAATTTCTTTGGAAGACCCTGAACGGTGGTCAGAGTCTTTCGTCCATTGCGCTCTGCAGCCACAGATGTCAGCGTTTGGAGTTCTCTCAGGAGGCAGAACCGCGGCGCACGGCCGGGATCGGAAGGTGCGGGATTTCCACGTCATGGGCAGTGGTCGGGGACGAGAGGCGACGTACGTTGGATTCGAATATGAATATAATTCTGAGCCTGTTTGGTCTCTCCAGTGTCTTCGTCGGCTTCGGCGAAGGGGTCTGAAAGATGAGGTGTTAGCGACTGTGTTAGGATGTGGCGGTCAGGGGACAAGGGGCGACGTGTCGAGGTCGGGCGGACATGAGCACCGCGACAAACGCAATATGCACTCCGGAGGCCGGGACGTTGACGGGGAAGTGAACTAACCGTAGGACTTGAGATTTTCAATTGACATAAACTCGTCTGTTCGGGGGTGTCGATGGGAAAGGGTTTGGGGGAGGGGGACTCGGAATCAGCGACAGACGACTTGCGGAAGCGGTCTCGCTGTGGCGGGCGTGTGGGTGGGGAGGAGCGTCTGAAAGCTAGCCTGAGAAACTGGAGTTTGATGCGTGGGTAGTTTGACGAGAAGTCGAAAGGAGCCGGAGAAGTAGCTGGCTTGGGTGGTGGTGATATAGTAGGTAGTCGAGGTGGGTGGCGAGAAATGGGGTAAAGTCAGAGTTGGCGAAGTCAGCTGGGTTTTGTACGTCGGAAGATTTATGGGGGGTGGTCTAGTGTAAAGGTAAGGTAGACTGCCGATCGATGACTGATGTTGTGGAAGTTGGGAGAAATGACGGACTCGGATGGGAGGTGGGATGGGCACCCAGCCAGGTACTTGCCCTACGGCAGCATGATGGGCACCGGAGAAAGTACACTGTGCAGGCCACCCCAAAGTCTAGGGACCTGGCTCAGCAGGCTGTCCACTGAAAGGGTGTGGTGCTTCGCTGCGTATCTGGCACCAAGCCAGGCCGGAAGGAGGGGCGCAGGTGGGAGGAACGAGTGACGGAGGGTGACGAGGGGTAGAGCGCAGGGGCCTTTTACCACTGGCTGCCTGAAGAGGCACTGTGATGGGGACTGTGGTATCGCTGTGCCTTACCTCGCCTTGTCCCTCGATGTGATTGGATGATAAGGCATCGCCGAGAGTTTTGAGCCAATCAAGACCGGAGGCAACCCACGGCAGGCCCGTCGGACGCCCCACTCTGCTGGCGTGCAGTGTGGTCACCTCACCCAACCGCAGCAGTCTCGTCAGTATCTATCTTAGGTACCTAGGTAGGTAGGTATGAGCAATACCTAGCTGGGCACCCAAGGTACAGCAGCACCTGGACACCTTACGGCAAAGCAGTTCAGTCATGCAGCTCGCCTTGTTCTTGGCCTAATCGACATTATCAGTCATTCCTTCTATCCTATCCTGTCATCTCATTATACGCTATTAATGGCGACAGAGATGGATAGAGCCACATCAGTTGCCCTGATACCACGACAACGACGCGACGAGACGCAGGGCAGGCAATCGTGCAGTCACACCAGCACGTCCCGCACCCAGTTGTGGCTGTCCTCGACCTCGTTTTCACCCTGGCTTGCCTGGATCGCTCATCTTCCCTGTTGTCTCGTCACCAACGTCGAGTCCGACGAACCAGACTGTGGCTATTTACGGTCTAGTGTCGACGAGAAGCAACAATACCCGTGGTCCATGACACGAACCATTGCCTCGTACCCGCGCAGCTATTGCTACCCGATCCCCAGCACAGCCACCTACCCGTCCCGAGGTATCTCGTGAGCTCCGGTTACTTGGTCCGACTACGACCTGAGACACTGGCAATCATCTGACGGGGAAACAAACCATCTCAGCCAGACACGGCAACGCATTGTGCCTTGATCTAGACCAATGTTTGCCCGCAAGGAGGCGCCATGCGCCGCTCCATCTGCTTACAAGATAAGATTACCTCTCCCAGTCAGTCCCCTTGCATCATGTGCACTTGCCTCGAAGCATCGTCCACGCCAGCCATCTGCTGCCAGCCGGTTGGTCCAGCCCTGCGACGCCTACAGACCATCGACGAGGCCACAGGTTTGCCGCATCCGGCATTCCGTTATTAAAGTTTCTGTTCAGATATGTCACCACTCGCGAGAGGCTCGTCTTTCGTTGTTTTCGGGGCTCACGGAGTCTGACAGCGGAATGACATAATTTTATTACGGTTTTCTCTCGACAGCTCAGTCCAGCTCCGGCACGGGAAGATGGTCCACGAGCTTCAAGTGCGTCAGGCCCAGCTTCCCCAGCGCCTCTATCGCGTTCTTGTCCCGCAGCTCCTGCGTCTCCTTTTCCGTCACGAGCACAAAGTCTTGCTTCAACAGCCAGCTGCCCTCCTTGACTCCGTATTTGTCCGCCGTCGCCTTGTCCGCCTTGTCGAGGTCGACCACCAGCGACTTCTTCACGCCAAAGACGGCATCCGACTTTTCGTACGGGTCTCCCCGGATGTAAAGCGCACTGTGCTTTGGTCAGTCCATTACTCTCCTGCTACACAAAGGTTGACCCACGTGATCAAGTGATCCCACCCCTCCTTTGCAAACATGAAATGCAGATGCGCCGGCCTCCAGCAGTGGCGCCCCAGCAACTTCAACAACTTGCCCACAGGCCCGTCGTGCGGGATGGGGTAGCTCACGGGGCGGATGCCCTGGAACCAGAAGCGACCCTCGTCGTCTGAGACCATGACGCACCGCTCGCTCGCCTCGGTCCGGCCCTCGTGCTGCACGTCGTAGTGGCCGCTGCTGTCCGTCTCCCAGATGTCAACCTTGACCCCGGATACGGGGTTTCCCTGGCGGTCCTTGACGGTGCAAATGACCAGCAGTGGCTCGCCCTCGGGGTCTCCCGACATATTTGCGCCGTTGGCGAGCGTCGGCGCGTCATGGGTGTGGAAGGGTCCCAACACGGAACCCTCAGTCGAGTCGGACGGTTTGGGGTGGTTGATGCTGTCGACAAGCAGGGACAGGCCGAGGATATCAGACAGGAGGATGAACTCCTGGCGGTAAAGGTCAGGTTCAGTGCTTGGAGGCTCAGAGACTACTCGGTCAACGTACGTGCCGCACGTCGGTGCTAATCTGGCCACAGCCCACGAGGAAATTCAGCGCGGCCATCCACTCATCAGTGCTCAGGCGTGTCTCGCGTGCAAAGTCGTGCAGATGGGTGACCAGGCGCTCCATGAGGTACTTGAGGCGGGCATTTTCGCTCTGGGAGTTGATGCGGATCGTGTTGGGAGTGATGTTATCGATGGTGAGGTCGAGCAGCTCGGGGGTCTTGTCGGCTGCCATGGTGATGCTCTCTCTGTCTGCTATCTGGGATCGACGCCAGGGATTGGTTCTTACGGAGCGGATTCCGAAAAGTGAGTCCGGCTCCTGCTTAAGTAGGGATCTTGCAGTGTGCTGTTGATGTGCCGATTCACGGTTGGTAAGTATTCGTGGGAGCTGGGACCTCTTTATGTAATGCTCCGTAATCACCAGCGTACTATGTACGAGTGGGCTGCTGCGGGCAGTAGAAATACGGTGCATGTGCAGTGTTGTACCTGCATCGACATAGTAGGTAGTAATTAATTACCTTACCTACCTAGGTAGGTGAGTGGGTGGTTCTGAGGCAATCCTGCGGCGATGATACTTCAACGTTTCGTGATGCTATGTTTGTTCAACATGTTTGTTTTGCTCGCAGTGCCGATAACAGTCCCATGCACACACACTGCTTCGAGACTTGATAATGAATTGGCACCTAATCACCAATAGCCTCAGCTAACAGTTCTCCAGGCATCATCCAAAGATCTACCGTCACAAGCTCCCTTCCTCTACTGCTACCTACCTACCCACCTACCCTTACCCCTCTCCTCCCCTCCTCAACGTCCGGCATCAGAAGCCGTCTGCGGGGTTCCAGCGCTGGTGCCCCGCCCCCACGTCAGTGAAGGTACGCTGGACCGGGACTTGGAGGGATAATCTAGTGGCCCAAGCGCTACCCGGGTTGACCTTCGGGACTTGCTGAGCCGCTATAACTGTTGGTTTTGTTACCTGAGTTGCCCAACTTGGGCAATTAAGTTGGGCAATTCAGGTGCTATGGAAAGCCACCTTGGTGCTTGTGTAAGCGGCGAAGGAGTTGGTTTCGGGCTCAGCCAGTCTTCCGACGTCCAGTTGCTGGCAGTCGATTACCTACCTACCTGGTGGGTAGAAAAGGTCGGTTGATTAATCGCTCCCTGCCTCAAGTGATGAATCGTATCCTTCCAAGGCATCCCTCAAATTGAGTCTTACTTCCAGGCCATCAGTCGCCGGCAACTATCCCCCAACGCGCACGAACCAGCAGACAGATCATCGAGATGAGTCGTCGTCCCAATTCGATCGAAACCAGCACTTGGCATCCTCTCAACCTCTCATCCTCTCATCAAGATGTTTCAACTTCTAAACGCTTAATCAACATGTATTCAAAACTCGCTTTGTTTTGACCTCCAACCCGAGCCTCCCGAAAGTCAACCGTACCGTCTGAACGCGCCTTTGCCTTTCAAAGACCCAGCCTCCAAGCAACACCTCCCACTTCCCCGCCCACTTCCCCGTCGAGTCCATGTCGAAGAACCACTGGAGCCCTGAAAGCTTGGTCCGCACGTCTTCCCACGTCCAAATTCCTCACATCTCCGTCACTGTAGCCCCGTAGTCGTCCCCGGATCCGGGTCCAGACTCGGGCTCAACGGCCCATCACCCGCCCCTCCGCTCATCACCGGACTACCAGTCATCTCCGTCTCTTCCAGTGGTTTGCGTCCATACACCACGTATCTGTGCCACATATCAGCATCCCCTCTCGCATACGCTCTCGCCGTCGTCGTCTGCAAACTCACATGGGCAGGTACGCATGCGTCCTCGTGTCCTTCAACGCCGCCCTCACCTCGGCGCAAAACGCCAGCGTCTCCTCCCTGCTCCAACCCAGAAACCGCGTGAACAGCGCCAGCGTGAGGCCCTCCAGCCCCGTGTCGAGGTTCGCGTGCGTCCAGACCCCAATCTCCTTGAAGTACGGGTCGCGCGGCCACCGGTTCACCGGCCACTTGCTCTGCCACTCCACCACGCCCTCGAACCCGGCCTCGCGCAGCAGGCGCGCGTACGTCGGCGCCACGTCCATCCGCCGGCCTGCCTTGGTCGTGCCCTCGATGAAGAGCGCCGAGAGCTGGTGCAGTGGGCCCGAGGTCGGTAGTGTGTCGTCGTCGCTGCGGTAGGGCAGGGCGAAGTCTTGCATCTCGAGGTAGCCGCCCGGTTCGAGGTTCCTGCGTGTATGTCAGTGACAAATGAGATGAGACTGAGATTCCGACTGGGGTAAGAAGTACGTACGCGTAGGCCTTTGCGATGAAGTCGTGGTAGTTTGATATGCTCCCCGCCAACACACGGCCAAAGATGAAGTCAAACGGTTTGGACCACGTCCAATCCTTTTCTAGGTCGTCGAGCTCGAAGGAGAGGTTCGGCGGCACCCTGCATGACGTTAGGTCGGTGAGATGACTCCGAGGTGTGACTCCCACCATGACGGCTGCATTGGACTCAGGTCGACGCCGATGACCTGATCTTGTTAGTCGCCGCCTTCGCTGAGACGTCACGCGGAGCAGACTTCTGATTCGGGGTGCAAGTCGGCTGCCAACGTCAGTCGCAACCCTCAACCACGACAAGCCCGCGCTCACCGTAATCCATCGCCCATATCCCCGTCCCCGTCCCGCAGTCTAGAACCCTCTTGGCCGGCTCGTCCTGCTTCGGGCATAGACACAGCTTTCCGCGGAGCGTCAACATCCACATGTGATGTTGCATATCTGCGCCGTCAAAAACTCAACCCCGTCAACTCTCTGGTTTACGCTGCGCGACGTACCTAACCTCTCAGCTTCTCTCTCATCGTTCGGAAATGAGTATTCTATCATGCGCGTCAGTTTTTTTCCTCCCTGGCGCTGAGTACCCTGCTGGGCGTGGGCAACAAAAGACTCACTCCCAGAGCTCATGGAATGGTACGTCCGCCCGTTCTCAACGTGGAACCTCATGACGCTCGACCGGAGCGACTCCAAACTCCCCGGTGGCTGCATTCCTCGAAACCTCAATCAGCGCGGGTTCGATATCATGAAAACCTCACGACGCGTGTTCGGAAAAAGGAACGATTGTGGGTGGGGACCGCCATACCTCGGAAATGACAGAGTCGGAGTCAAAGTCGTCGGCCGCCTGGTCCGCGGTCTGGTCAGCGCGATGAGGTTCCCCCGCCATTTTCTTCCAAAAAGAACCATCCGCGAGGAACTGATACTCACGAGCGGCGGGTTCTGAGCAGCCATCCTCCTTTTTTTTCCCTTTCCGCTGCGCTGCGGGAAAATGCAATGTAGAGATTACGGGAAAGGGAATGAAAACGCCACGGCGGCGCGATATAGGCAAGACAATTTCAGAAAGAAAGAAGCACCGGAGCGGAGCTTGAGTTAAGCTCGAGCCAGGTTGGACGCGTGGGCAAGAGTCTGCGTACACGACGCACCGCATGCGCGCACTCGCCAAACGCAAACCATTCAGATCGGCCTGACTTCTTTCTACCTTTTGGCGGCCGGGAGCGCCCTGGAGAACACGGAGGTTGGGATGTCCTTGTTCTTTTGGCGGCTCAAACTCCACACGACGGCGGGCTTGCACACACGCCGGGGGATGGAAAGCTCAGACGAGGGACAGGTCGAGCTTGGACGTGATGGGGATCGGGGAGGGCGCGATTGGCGTTGCTTTTGTGATTCCGAGGTTGTTGCGCACCTGGGAAAGGAACGATGGTGTATTTGTCAACACGTTTGCTTCGCTCTCGCTCTCGTATCGACTATTCTCTCAGGAAATGGAGGGAAAAGGTTGCAAGTGCGCATCTAACGAAAACCCTATGGAATTGAAGGCAAGAGCGAGTTGAAGATGCCCACATGACTCGGGACGACCTCGACCAACGATGTCAAACAAGTCAGGAGGGAGGGCTGGCGTACGCGTCTTCTGGGAAGCTTAAAAGGCTAAATTCGGTTGACGCCGGGCTTATTCGGGCAGGCATAGCTCGTCTGATATACACGGGCTGCGATCTGGGCGGGATTGCGCCGGGCGGATGGGGGCCGATCCCGGCTCCGGGAGAGTGGGGTTTCACCGGAGATGTGGGGTTTCGGCGACCGGATGAAAGTCTCGAAGTGGGCGACCGGATGACGGCGACGCTTTTGCCTTGCATAACAACTTGGACCTTCTAAATTGAGGCAGCGCCGCAAACTTCTCGTCATAGTTGGTTCCCCCAGCTTGAGCTACCAAGCTGAAGTCTCGACCTGCTTGAAGCTTTTTTTGGGCTCCTTATCCTATTTGCTGACGGCGATCTCTCTTCATGCTGAAGTTTTTAGCCATATATCTTGCTGTGGGACTGAGTCGTGTCTCACCGTCGGCTAGCTTACTTCCTCAATTCAGCAAGTTTACCATGGCTGCTGTGGGACTACGGGCGTTAGGGTAACTTCGAATGGCGTAGCTTTCAGGTTACCTTCTGTGTTCAGACTCAGCTTATTGCTCTTGTACGCCTCTGAACCAGCACACCCACAGCTATAAGCTCGGAATTCGGGCATAAGATAAGAAGACGATCGAAATCACCCCATGGCTGTATCTGCCAGCGTAGCTGTTCCCAGGCGTGATTTGTTCGCATGTCGCATCTCCTTTATTGTTCGCGGGCAAAAGTGACACACCTTTCCCTACCTCGATGATGAGGTATGCATCGTCTAGTACCCATAACGGCATCAGCGAGGACGACAACGACGAAATGCTGCCACAGAGAAGTATGAAAGATATCGGCGACTACGGGCGAAAATAACGACAGTAATGATGGGGATGGCGAATGGGTATCAAAAGACTACAAGCGCTAAGAGTATCGAGGATTGGGAATAAAACAGACAAGGGCATGTTTATCAAAAGGTTCTACGTCATGCAATGCTCCAGTATACCACTCTTCTGCAACCTGCGTGAGGACTTTTTCTTGGAGCATAAAGCTTGACCCCTGCGGTTCGTAGTATTCACTGGCTTTTGCCTCGACCTTTTAGTTGGACTGGCAAAAGCCCAGCCCGCGGGCCCCATGGGGGACCATGGAATGAGCCTGTTCTTTTGGGTAGGGCCCATAGGTAGGGCCCCCCATGGGGTTTGGGCTCTATGGGCTGTATCCAAAATTTGGGTAATGGGCTCTGGGCTCTGGAAATTTGGGCACCCAAAGTCGAGTCTATGGGTCGAATGGGCCGACCCATTAACCCAGTCCATGGGCTTGTTTCTCTAAGGCTACTTATCCAGAGCGTAGCTCCTGAGGTCGGAGCGAAGCGGAGAACGAAGGAGCGAAGCGATGAAGTTAAGGGGAGAAGAATGCTAAAGCACAGACGTTTTTTTTTGTATGGGAATCCTTATCCCTTATCGCGGAGCGCTTGAGAGCTTATCTAGGTTTACGCTAACCTTAATATGGCCATTGTACCTACCCTATTCATTACGTACCTACCTATTTATGTACCTATTTACATACGCTCTGGCAGTTTCGCTGGAGGGACCCTTCCCTACCCATAGCCTCCAGCGTCCAAGGTCTTGTAGGTGTGGTAAGCACATGGCAAGGCTTCAGCATTCATATCTAAGAATCCTCTGCATGCCATATGAAACATTTGAGACGGAACGGTGGCTCTTTTCGTTTTTCAAAGAGTTGTTCAATGACCATGGAATGTCATAAAATTTACGAAATCGGACGAGGACATTATGAGCGAACATGACGTAAAGTGGATGGACGAAATATGATCGATAGGATGGCTGTTAGATCTAAGCGACAATATGAAATAAGAGGCTGCTTCTGCAGCTAGGCGTATGATGCACTAGTGCACCAAGTGGCTGGGATGAGGCTTGACTATTTATCGGCCTGTCGAATCCGCGAACCCTGGGGCCGGACCCCCAGTGACTGACAGGAAGCCCGCCTCTACCTCACAAACATATCGAGCGAATCTTTAGCACCGAAAAGTGGTTCTCAAGCTTTTCGCTGCCGATTCGCCGAGAGGCGGCCCGCCACCAACACGTGTCAAAGTGAAGCTATTCCTACTAATCGCGACGGACGGACATGGCAGGCTGGTTTGTCAGTGCGTGTGACATGCTGTCGGCTCTGTCCCGTTGTCTCGAGTCACCTGCTCGCAATTGAAGAGTCCAGACCTAAGGGCTAAGATCAAAACGTCCTGCTAGTACTTGATGGGCTTCACAATCTCTCTCCAGTCGGAGCATCTCGAAATCGAAATGACTGAGGTGGTCGGAAGTCGGGTCTTGGGAGGCCCGACCACCGACGCCACGGCCACGTGACGTGGCTGGACCCAGTGTCCGTTACCGACCGCCCCACACCCCGGCCTCTGCCATCTCCCAGGTCTACCGCAGTATCGTCATCCGGGGCGACGTGTTCGGATGCAAGGCATGCAAAACGGTCAACCGACGCTTTACCTTTACTGCTCAAGACACCAAGATTTCAAGGCTTGAGCAACCGTGGCCGACGCTCACAATCCTACAAAGCTAACCTTATCAGTAGCGATAGGCATGGCACACCACCACCCAAGGATCGGACCAACCCGGCTTCAGTTCGTTGCCAGCCTTCGTCTCGCGCGAGGTTGACGGAAATGCCCCAGGCACACGGCAGCCCTGCGCTTTTCCCGCTGCATGATCCACCCCGGTCCTGACGCGGGAAGCTCTTTTGGATTGCCGCCACGAACAAACCGGGCGCCGGGTTCACCTCGAGGCACCTCGAGGCACGGAGCTAGCCAACGCGACCGCCCGATGGGCTCGTCCAGCTGATGTCGCCCAGGCATGGAAACTTTGCGAGGGTGAAGCATATCGGGCGTTTCCCCTTTTACAATGACGAGGCAGTTGAAGTCATGGTAGGGTATTTAACTTCGAGGCTTCCCGTCGCAGCTATGCTTGTGTTCGAGTGGTTGTATCACCATCGCAAATCACTAATCAGTTGCTACGAGAAACACCATAATCGTTACCACGATAATCCAATATGCCACAAACACCAACATTCACAGATGTCCTGATTATCGGGGCGGGTCCAACAGGCCTGAGCCTTGCACTCGAGTTATCTGTCCAGGACGTCTCTTTCAGAATCATCGACAAGCTTCCCGCTCCTTCGGACAAGTCGAGAGCTTTAGCGGTACAATGTCGTACTCTGGAGCTGCTGAACCGCCATCCTGTCATCTCCCAGGAGATGCTGGATAACGGCGTTCAGGGGCCAGGCGTCAACATCTTTTGCAACAAGCGTAAGCTTGTCACGGGCACCTTTGACGACCTCGGCTTCGACGACACCAAGTTTCCGCTTCCCTTGTGGATCTCCCAGGCCGACACCGAGACTGCCATGACGAGGCAGCTCGAGGCGTATGGTTGCATCATCGAGCGCGGCGTGTCAGCCGAGGACATCCAGCAGACGGACGAATACGCCACCGCTACGCTTGTGAGAGGAACAGAGAGGGAAGAAATCAGGGCCAAGTACATTGTCGGCTGCGACGGCGCACATAGCGTCGTGCGAAAGAGCACCAACCTGACCTTTGAAGGCGCCAAGTACCCCCAGCAGTTCATCCTCTGCGACGCCAAGGTCGACGGACCTGTCGACAGGGAGAGAATCTCACTCTTCCTGGCCAGTCGCGTCATGGTTATTTTCCCACTGAAAGACGGCGTCATCCGCGTGGTGGGCGAGAGGTCCGCACGAAGCACACGAACCGACGACCCCGACGCGCAGGAGATCAAGGACTTCATCGAGGAGATGGCCGGTGGGAAGTGGCAAGTCACAGACCCCATCTGGCTCACCAACTTCCACTGGAACTGCCGCGGCGTCAACGACTACCGCGACAAACGTCTGCTCGTCGCCGGAGACGCCGCGCACATCCACTCTCCCGCCGGAGGCCAGGGCATGAATACGGGAATCCAGGACTCGATCAACCTCGGTTGGAAGCTGGCTGCCGTGCTCCGGGGAGAGGAGGACGAGTCATTTCTCAACACATATCAGGAGGAGCGACATCCCGTTGGGGAACACCTGCTCCACGGCACAGACAGCATGTTCAACGCGGTCGCGTCGCAGAACTGGCTCTTCACAACGATCCGCAACTTCTTGATGCCCTGGGTCGTGCCATGGGTTTGGACCAACAAGTCGCGCCGGAGGAACATGTTCAACTTTATTTCGCAGAGAGGCATCAAGTACCGTCGCAGCTCCATCGTCGGCACCGCGACCGGCTTTGAGGGACCGGTCAAGGGTGGCTGGAGGGCTCCTGATGGCGAACTAGCCGACGAGAGGGGCGAAAAGGGCAGATGGTTCCTTGACCTCACCAGCAACAAGCGCAGTACCGTAGTCCTGTTCTCTGGAATGACTGGAGACGAGGAAGAGATCAAGCAGGCAGAAGAAAAGATTCTCGCCGACAAGCGGTACACAGATCGTGGGGTCGTCAAGATCTACGGTGGCCAGACGATCGGCACCGGGGGCTTCAGGGATAAGGATGGCATCCTCCACCAACGGTACGGATTCGAGAAGGGTGCTGGACTGTTGGTTGTGAGACCGGATGGTTACATTGGCTTCATCGGGCCGGCGGAGTCTGTGGAGGAATTCCTTTCCATCTGAAAAACTGCGACTGTTGGTCTGCATCTGCTTGGATGCCAACAGCAGACGTGGCTCCTCTACAGTTGTTTGCATTATTAGCTTATTCTAGCGCTCGCATTTCTCAATGAAAGAAACGTTACTGGCACCAGAAGTCCATTGACTATATGTCGGCATGTCGTCCGTCACAAATCGAATCAAGTTGATGTTTAGCATGCGCAGAACTGCCCAGCAAATATTGCGAAACCCCGGAGACTCTCCGAGCCAACGACCGAGCCGCAGCCATGTTCCTTACATGACAGAGCCTCAACGGCGCGAAAGTCTTGTCCAGGGACCAAACTGATACACTATGACGAGTGCATGGACGGTGGTACCTGACCCCTTTCCCTAACCGTCGCCTCAAACGGCACGACATCAGACTGACAACTGTCTCTCCTGTTGCAGTGGCAGCGTGGAGTCCCCGCATCAACATGAGGTGGTGGTATTCGGACCGACGCAGTCTGTCGTCGCTGCGCATTATTAACCCGTCAGTGCCCACCGAGAAACCCACGTCCTGCTGTGGGTGATGATAATGCATCGTCAGTGAGGCGAGCGTGTCTGTAAGATGCTGTGGGCTGAATTTCGTCATCATCCGCAGGCAACTGACTAAGTCGCCCGATCCTCACCGAGAGTAACGTACATAGGCATACTCAGTCGATGGACCCTGATGCAATTCACAAATGGCAAAGCAGGAATCGGACACGACGCGCTAAGCCAGACGGATGAGGGCTAAGCTTTGTCTACGCCGGCGACCCCGGCCATTATCTCGCTCGTTTCAGAGCCGCGAGCGGGGCCAAGACGACGTCATCGCGCGCTAGCTCTGCCATTCAACATCAAGGAAACGGCTTCCAGTATCCAGAATCCTTCTGTCGGTCTCGCGTATCTGATTCAGTTCTTTTCAGTCTTGGCCGCTGGCCGAGTGAGTTGCAGCGATCAATCATGCGGGGTGCAGGATATTGTCATCATGTTCGGGTGACAACTACAACTCTACTCCGTACAGAGCACGCACAACTCGCAACTCGTGATACCCCTGTCCATACTGTCATCATCACGCCAACAACCACCCCTGGTTCGCCTGCACCCCAGATCTCTCATTCGGCCCGTTCTATAGAGCGTCAATACCAGCGGACGGTCAGTTTCCAAGCACTTACGTCGCACTAGTGCACGCGAGTCCGTTACGCAACTACGTACCCCGTCCACGCTTCCGCACCATAACGATGACATCGCTCGCTATCCACATCCAGTCATTGCCAGTCCCGTGGAGGGCGGAATGCGCGACAGATTAAGCGGTCCAACTAGTTCTGGACGTTGGCAGCTTCGGTCCATGCGCTTCCCAGGTCGCATACGGGATGGGGGTGCGGGATGGAACGCCGAGCAGGCGGGTAGATGAGCGAGAGGACGCCATCATCTCTTGGCTATATAGATCTGTGCGACGCCCGCCCTCCATCATGGTAGATGGTCTACTTCAACCAGGGCCTTTTGCGTCTCGACCAGTCGGCACTTGAGGATCTGCATTCACCGGATCCGATACACCCCGTCTTCGACTACCGACCTCCGTATCACAAACCTCACTCGCACCACCACTGGTAACTCGCAATCATGGGCTACTTTGGCCTCAAGGGCGCGTGGCTCACCTTCTGGGTGACTGTCGCCTGCGCAACAGACATGACACTTTTCGGGTACGTGGCTAGCCGGCATGAACATCTCATACCCTCCCTTCTTCCGCCACTCGTCCGAACATAACCCAAACACGAATGGCAGCTAACACCACGCCCCCTCCTACAGCTACGATCAGGGCGTCTTCGGCGGCGTGATTGTCACCGACGACTTCCTCGAGACGATGGGAATCGTCGGCAACGACAAGTTGCAGAGCACGGTGACGGCCATTTACGATATTGGATGCTTCCTCGGCGCAATTTCGACGATATGGATCGGCGAGCGGTTGGGCCGGAAGAACACTGTTCTCGTCGGCACGACCATCATGTCTATCGGCGCCATCCTGCAAACGGCGGCGTTTGGGCTGCCGCAGATGTTTGTCGGACGCGTCATTGCCGGTATCGGAAACGGTATCAACACGTCGACTGCGCCGGTGTGGCAGGGCGAGACGTCCAAGGCGAGCTGGAGAGGAAAACTGATCATTATCGAGATGATTATGAATATCTTTGGCTTCTCCCTGAGTAAGACTGTTGTTTGAGGAAGTGTGGTTGCAAAAGGCTGACCCATGGACAGGTAACTGGGTGACCTACGGCTTCTCGTACCTCCCTGGAGGCGTATCATGGCGCTTCCCTCTCGGATTCCAGTTTATCTTCATCTTCGTCCTCTTCGCCACTGTGCCATGGCTGCCAGAGTCTCCTCGGTAAGCTGTCCCCCGACTGCCATTCGATATGGACACATGAATTAACAGCAATAGCTGGCTCATCGCAAAGGGCCGCATCCCCGAGGCCGAGCAAATTCTTGCTGACCTCGAGGAACGCCCGGTTGACGACCCATTCATCCAGACCCAGGCCAAGGACATCCAGTGGGCCATTGAATATGAGCGGGAAAACACCGTGCCGTGGTCCGATCTCCTCAGGGGCAAAACCGGCGAGACTGCTGGAACGGGCACCATTCGTCGTCTTGTTCTAGGTATGGGGACGCAGGCTATGCAGCAGCTTGCGGGTATCAACGTCACGAGCTACTATTTGCCCAGTATGTGCTTCTATTCGATTAAGGAGAAGTAACTAACATGATACAGCCGTCCTAATTCAGTCCGTCGGCTTGGACAACAGAACGGCGAGGTTGCTGGCGGCTTGCAACTCTGTCAGCTACTTTCTCTTCAGTCTGATTGGTATACCGCACGTTGAGAAATGGGGACGCAGAAAGATGATGATGTGTAAGTGACTCTGGAGAAACACTCAGCTGCCCATCTAACACATGGCAGACGCCGCCTTTGGCCAGTTCGTGTGCTATCTCGTCATCACCATTTGCATTCGCTACACCGAGTTCCCCGGCCTCGGAACCGACGTGCAGTCCCAGTGGGCCAAGGCTTCCATCGCCTTCTTCTTCCTCTACTACGTCTTCTTCGGCATCGGCTGGCAGGGTACGTCCCCTCTCCTCTCTCCCCTTCAACATCACCAAGCTCACAAGTCGCAGGTGTTCCCTGGCTCTACCCCACCGAGATCAACAGCTTGTCCATGCGCACAAAGGGCGCCGCCCTCGGCACCGCCACGAACTGGATCGTCAACTTCATGGTCGTCGAGATCACGCCGCCCGGCATCAGCGCCCTGGGCTGGAAGTTCTACATCATCTGGACCGTCTTCAACTTCTCCTTCGTGCCCATCGTCTACCTCTTCTACCCGGAAACCGCGGGCCGCACCCTCGAGGACGTCGACCGCTTCTTCGCGGAGAACCACGACGTATTCGTCTTCAAGGACCGCGACGCCGTTTCTTCCGAGCGGCCGCTCAAGTACATTGCGCAGGAAGAGAACCAGGTGGCCAAGAGGAATAGCGGGGCCGTTCCTGGCGATGTGGAGGATATGCTGAGGCGGCGGGGCGCGAATGAGAAGGCGAAGAAGGGGGAGAGCGACGAGGAGATGGCGTTTGGGGAGCACAAGGAGCAGATGTGATGAGTTGCTGTCTCAACCTGAGGCGTTTGACCTTTTACATGATTAGATCTGATGATACCAATGATGTACATTTTCCATTTAAAGCTTGGGCGCTTACCATAATGATCACTTCCTTGAGGTAAATCCAGGAACTGAAGTATACAAGAGCCTAGGGGACGGATCTACTTCTCAAACTCTCTAACTCAGGGTGGTTTCTTGTATCAGAGAGAGCCTGAAAATATTTTGACTCCAGGGCAGTATCCCCATAGTGATAGCTCTGACAGTCATGTTGAACTATTAATATATAAGAATACTCTCTAGCTTGATCTTGGGAAGCTGCCCCGTAATCGCAATTGAATACATAACAGGTACAAGAGATGACGGACAATACAAAGGTCGCATATTATCCATGGACATTCACAACTTCTAGTTGGCTGAGATAATGAATGGAGTGGACAACTCGTTATCCTGAAAGAATGTACTGAAAGTTCATTGTAGCCGAGATGTACTCCTGGATTTGTTGTCAATCTAGTATATATCCTTTCTTGGTTTCAGCCTTGATTGTCTGCGACGTATTCGCAACTGATTACATATCAGACACACAGTAAGGTATGATGAACACTAGGGAGTCTGCACCCGGAAGATAGAACTAGAGTTATTCTTAAGTAGCAAAGACTTCACAATATCTCCAGGCTGCTTTTAGGATTATATACTAAAATACCTGCTGAGACAGACATCTCTGCTCTCACGTGACTGTCTTCAAATCTGGGAATCACTACAAAGCTAACCCGAGACTCCAGTCTAAGCCAAGAATAAGGCAATCCTGGGAAGCAATCTTGAGGCAAGCTAATGACTTCCACCTTGCTACAAATGGTGCCAGATGAGGTGAGTATAATCATAAGACTACGCAGCTGTGGAAAGCAGATCTTCTATGGTTGCGCGTGTGTATCATGTTTGGGAATACGCAGCAGATGAACTAGCGAGATGACGGAAAGGGGTGAAGTTAGATTTAAAATTGTTCCCTTTCTTTGATATATAGCAGATGAAAATTAGGAAGCTTAAGTTACAGCTTCACAAGCTAGGAACAATCAGAGCCTTATTAATAGTATTATAGTTGGTTATATTATCAAGTTAGGAAACAAGTTACTGCTGTGTTTAGAGTCCAGAGTATGATTTCTGTGGAGGATAGGAATAATACACATCAGAGCTCTAATCCCTTTCAATCATACAACGCTAGCATTTGAAGGAGGTGAAGGAATACTCAAACAATGAAGACTAAAGACAATGACGGAAAGGGGAGGAAATGAAAGCAGCATGCAATAAAGTATAGCCTACAACATAATCATTAATCATATAAAATAATATAGACTCCTAATATTCCTACCTTAGCTTGTTTAGTTTTCACCTTATTCACTTATATAGAATATTTTTATAGATTAAACTAGTTCTTTATAGTTAACTAATAATTTATTTATCTATTATACTTAATACTATCAGTAAGAGTTAAAAATTAGATCTTAGAATACTTAAGTTTCCAAGTCAGTATTTAACTATATGTAATTATCTGACATTTCTTATTTTGAGGAAAGGTATTAATATACAGTTCTACATATCTTAATAGATTCAGAATATAATCTTTATTATTACAACACATACCAGGAAAGGAAGAAGGGCTTAATACTACCTCTGCAGCATGATCTAGTAATAGTTTTGTACTCGCTCAGAGAACTGCAACTGTGCTTACAAAACGCTTGACTCAATCCTCATTGTCTCCAAAACAGTACTTTATAATCGTATCATCAGCCGAGAGCCATGTCCACCTGGCCCCAGCACTATCGCGAGCTCCCAGGATGTTGACAGACACCATGTCGTCGGCGTCTGAATGATCCGGATGTGGAAGGAATATCAAGATTGTCTTGGACGTACACGGGTTTCCTTTGACGAGGTCATCAGGGCCAAACACGCGACTGGCCAGGATTCCCCCACCAGTCTTCCACGCACTGATTTCTTCTCGGATCTGGCCGACAGCCCAGAGGTAGTTGAAACGAATAAAATGTTTGACCAGGGCAGCCTGTTTCTTGTCCAGTGTTTCAAGCAAATTAATACACAATGTTCTCAAGGGGTCGCCATCATCGTCGACATTGTCCATAATGGTCTCATCGGAGGGCGCCGCGTTACCGTCAGCATCCGTCAGCTTGTACCAGGCTAGTAATGGCGAGACAGGTCCCATTAATGGCACACCTGGTGTCGCATCTGAGAACTGTATCATTCTGATGTCCTCAATGGCGAGGAAGATATTGTTGTCTTTTCTCCGGCCATGCTGCGGAAACTGGTCAGAATGCACCGGCAAGGCATCATCGTCAGGTACACAAACCTTGCCATCAACCTCAGCGCCGAGGACGCCTATCTTGAATTTCAGGTCTGTAGGTGGCAATTCCTTGCTGGCTGCCCTCACGCCAGGTTCCTGAGTGGAATCCCACCCCATGAAGACCATGCGCATAATAGCAGCTTTAGCCTTTGTAAAGCTTCGTAGGTTATAAGGCATAGCTTGAAAGAGAGTTCTCCAGACAGTCGTTAATCTTTTCTTCTCCTCGTCGGAGAGATCCTCAGGAGATCTGTAAACTTTTCTTCCAGTCTGCCGGGCCGACTCCGCAGGAGCCTGGGCGGTAACTTCGACTGCCATTGCTGCGAATACGGAGTACAGAGGTCCTCGAAGAGATATGGAGAGAACAGATATGACGAGCAGGTAATGAATGACTCAGCTGTCGGGGTCCGTAAAATGGACGATAAACGATGGACGTCGGATGTCGGATGCTGAAATGTTGGATGGTGGATGATGATGGCATTGACTGACCAGTAGCAGGTGGGAACGAAGATGGCTTGTTAGTGTTGTGATTGAGAAGGAAAAAACGCATCAGACCTACAAGCCACGGAAGGTGGCAACATTTGGGGGAAAAAAAGGGAAGTTGAGCATGGGCTTCTGCTTAAGGAGTTTATGGCAACCTCAACTGTAGTGCACAGCAACTTCCCCAGTGACAAGGTCCGAGATTCCAACCTTTTACAAAGTCAAGCGCCGCACACATCCACCTTCGGCTTCCTCGAGTTCGAGTCTATTCGCAACGCTTTGCGGAACCTCCTTGTCTTTTGGCATTGGAGAATCATGTAGCCACTGCCTTTACCCAAGCAAGCAAGACTATAGCAAGCGAGTCGAATGTACTGACAGGGGCAAAATAACGCCGATAATAACGAAAGCAGCTACGGAAAGGGGCGGTTGCGCCGCGGCAGCGAATAGTTTGCGGATAGCCGCCACATCAAAGAAGTGATCCGTTGACACTCCGCCAGTCTTATGTTGCAGTACATTACGCGTCGCCATGGGGTCGTTCTGGCTTGCAAAAGAGAAATTCCGGTTTTATTGCAGGTATTGACGACGTCCGGTCATGCCCCCATTTGGTATCCCAGCTGGGATCTTGTGACTCAGGATCACAAACAAGGGCCAAAGAGGGAAATATACGAAAGCAACACAGTTGTCTCATATGTCCTCCAGAAAAGAATGCTCTGCACGAACCCTACCGCCCCAATGCGGAAATTGAACCTAGCTGTTGTGCGGGATTCCTTTCGGCTTGCAAATGACACAGTCACCGGCAAGATTCCTCTGGAAGCACACCATGTCATCCTAATACACCTGTCAGAACCCAGACCTCACACGATATGCTGCCGTTCCGAGGATGTGTATATACTCACCGGGCAATTGATGACGGGGACGGGGACCGCGGCGGCCATCGAGACCAAGCAAGCGGCGACCACGACGTAGAAAGAAGCGAATTGCATTTTGAAGGAACGTGGTACGGATAAGTACTAAAGAATGGAAGTTGAATGAGCGTAAGTTGTGGTTGGTAAAAGAGTCTGATGTTGTAAGCATGTCACAGTATTCCAGGCGGAAGAACGCCCAGCTCTTATAGAGTTGCGGGCGCCGGCGGGAACTGCCAAGTTGAATCGAAGCTGGCAAGTCCGAGTTGGGTCCTGAAGACGGTGGGTTTCGGTGGACTTGCTACAGCACTACGTATTTGACTGCTGTTAGAGAGACGAGTGTCACTTAGATTGGCTCGCAACCCTAATAAAGCTTACCTGTCAAGTGACAAATCGACCCTGACTCTCGCTTGGGAGGTCCGGAGGCGCCGTCTCTTGCAGCTCAGCTTGCCGTCCTACGAGACTTACAGTGAGCAGAGTATGGGTATCATGGAATCCGATGTTCACCTCATCTCCGTGTCCCGAATCGCACGGTATTATTAAAGTTCTTTCGCAGTATGATGTCCTCTGTGTACCCAGGCCAGCATGCTGTCTTACAATGCCCACGATGCCGGAGGTATGATGAGGTCTCGTGGCTAACCGAGCATCTTGCCTTCGAAGCCCTTGTATGCACGTCCACTGACAACCTGCCTCGTCTTGAACAACAACGCGACATCTGTAATTGGGTTCTAGAAGTGATCGTCGTTTAAGATTGGCAAATCCCTGAAATCCAACAGCCACGACTCGTGGGCGAAAGCAGGCAAAGGCTGGACTCTGGCAACTCGAACAACCCCACATCCTCGGGTCTCGGTATTTGGCGGTATACTGCTGTGTTCCGCGTCTTCATCGGCGGGAACTTCAACACCCTCAAAGGCTCTTTTTTGGATCCGAGACCCTTCGCTCACACCATCATTGCCGAAGCAATCAAGTGCCCGGTCGACGGTTTACACGAGGCTCGGCCAGTGCCGAAATGACCCCAAGCGCGGTTTCACTATCTTCAACCAGACAACTGATCCAGATTGTCATGTGGAGTCAATAACGAAAAGGCGAGATACTCCGTGTTACCATTCATATACGATTAAGAAATTTCCATCGATTAGAGTTGCCTCTGTCCGTCTTGTTTCCTGAATAGGCAAAGCTACGGCGGTAGCGGCAACACGGCAACGATCAGGATGCCGATTCCACTAGTTGCTCGTCAACATCCCGGTTCCACGATCCCTGCAAAGAATCAACCGTTCGGGGACTGTTACAAAGTATATGCGCCCTTCAGCGCCCTTTCTGTGAGGGTAACTACAAGTCATGCCCCGTAGTCTTCCAACGTTGCGATGCTCCACCGGAGTTTGCCGATAGCTTCCGTCTCTCGATTCTCCCGAGATTCGACGCGGCGCAAAAGCGTGTTACAACAAGAACACCTCGATGAGCTCAATGTAGTCACGGCCCTCAAGAAAAAGAAAGCCAGTTATAAGGCAGAGTGCATGGCGACGATGTGTGATAACACGAAGCTAAACAGGCAAGGACACGCCAAATAAAGGTATGTTACCAAGCAAGGTGATAATAAGGAGGGAACACGATCGAAAGAAAACGTCACCAATAACCTTTGCGTTGCCAGTCAAACTCTCATCTCCGGTAGTATCTATCTCTAAGCACTAGAACCGACATAATGCAAAACGCTCCACGATGGGAAAGAGTCGTTAAATTGTATCATAATGTTCATTTTCTGGCATCTACCTTACATAACATGCCCCATCAGGTCACCAACAACCACTGAGTCTCATCTTACAGTCCGGCAGCAAGAGTGTAACCACCGTCAACCGCCAGAGTCTGACCGTTGAGGTACTGATTGCAGGCAAAGTACAGCACCGTGGCAGCCATGTCCTCGTCCTTGCCAGGCCGTCCGGCCGGAACCTTGTCTGCGTACTTCTCCTTGGGAATATCGCTCTTCTGGTCGTCGTCGGCGGGCTTCTTGGTCGTCATTTCAGAGGGGAAAACACCTGGTGCGATCGAGTTGACGCGGATCTTGATGCCGTTGGAGGCAATCTCCTCGGCGAGCATACGGTTGACGTGAATGGTTGCGGCCTTGGACGCGTTGTATGAGAAGTGGTGCTGCGACTTCTTGATCATGCCCGAGATGCTGCTGATGTTGATGATGGTCGAGGACCAGCCGGGGTGGTGCTCGGTGCTCTTCTGCAGCAGGGGCAGGAAGCTCGCGGCAGTGTAGAAGACAGCGGCGACATTCGTCTTGTATGTGTCGGTCCAGTCCTCAAAGTTGGAGCTCTCCGAGTCGAATAGGCTCTTCTTCATGTCGTGGGCGTCGTCGCTCTCCACCTCAATGGGGGAGCTCGACACGCCGGCGTTGTTGACGAGGATGCACAGGCACTTCTCGCGCGACGAAATCTCCTCGACGAGCTTGTTGATGTCGTCCTTCTTGGTCACGTCGGCCTGGATGGGAATGATCTCGCCGGCAATGTTCTTGCCGTACGTCTCGACCGTGTTGTCCAGCTTCTCGCTGTTGCGGGAGGTGATGTAGACCTTTGCACCGTTGGCGGCCAGGGCCTGGGTAGCCATGAGACCAATACCGGTGCCACCACCGGTGACGAGAGCGACCTTGCCGGTGAGGTCGAAGAGGTGGGAGCGGGTGAAGAGCTCGTTGCCCTCAGGGCCGGCAGTCTTTTGGGAGGACATTCTGGCTGTTGTTTGGGGGTATCTTTGACAGGAAAGGATTGTTGGTCGTGACGTCGTGAGAAATCTGGGTCTGTTTGCGTGGGCGAGCTTGAAATGAGGTCGAGAAAGTGTGGTAGCAGGTGAGGGGAGGAGACTGTTATACCTCGCGGTCGAGCGAAGGCGGGAAGGAGCAGATGCCACAGATGATCTCATAGCTACTTAATGGGGCAAAATTACACCAATTGAGGCAAGTGGTCGTGCAGCAAGCAGGCGCGAGTGTAGGCACTGGCACTTTCTTAAAGCAGCCCGCCTTACCTTATGAGTACTCATGGACAGATGATCGAGATTGAGCTCGTGGAATCGACATACTGACGGCTGTAGGGGAAGCTACGCAGTTGTGAGGTGAGAGCCACCGCGGGATGAGGTCAGTCAGCTTCCATGACGACACTCTTCGGCCACCCCTGCGCGTGTCGTACCTGACCACCCCGGGTACTTGATACGTCTGCACTCTGTTTCTTGAAGGAGCATCGCTTCCTCTCTCATCCTATTCCTTATATAATCAAAAGTACTCTGTACTCCGTCTCAGGCTAAGGTACTCGCATCCGAAGCTCGGCTGCGGAGAGAAAGATCCGCCTGGACGTGCAGCAACTGCAAGTGCGACATCACGAATAGACCGGCCGAGAACTGGAAGCTGCCCTGCCATGCCTGCCCCCTGCGGGCCTGCCCAGTACCGGAGCCTGGAGGTGATGAGCTCCATTCTGGTGGGGTCGACTGAGCTTTCCCGATTGAGGAAAGAGATTGAGCTCGGCCACTTCCCCGCCTGTTCAGCTGGACCTGTCACCGAAACCTAACTTGAGCCTCTAGAGTACGTACTTCAACACCATCACCATCATCACCACTACCCCTCGAGGCAGTAGATAGCCCTCTCCCAAGGGAGTTTGTAGATAGTCTAGGTCAGAAACCTAAGAAGGCTTAGTCATGGAAAGATTACTCCAGGAAACTCCACTACAAAGGTAGCCCTCGTACAACTACGATGTTCAGCATGCATGCACCAATACCGACACATTGAAAGACCTGGCTCCTAATGGGTATTTGTTTCTGTACTAGCACACACAATCATCACCTCACAGTAATGTGTTGAATCGCAGCCTTCCACTTCTGCTCATCTGTCCTACAAGCAGTTAGCATGATCCATTTCATCACACGCCCTGAAAGAAAACTTACTTGTCAAACTTCAAGATCCTTCCAAGCACAGGCACGAGCTGCTCTCTCAGCTTGTTGTCCTTCTGCTCCAAGAACTGCAGCAGGATAGTCTTCAAGTACAGACTATCCGCGTTTGCAGACGCCATAGCCCCAGCCCCAGCCCCATTGAGCCCACCAGACCGGCTCGACTCTGCTGAACTGCGTCCCGATGTGACGCTTGCGCCCAGCTTGCTCTGCACTGCCTTGAGTTCCTTGTTGACTTTGTCAAATCTCTGCCTCGACTCCTCGAGGAGCCTCCGGAGATCTGACTTTTGCTTCTCCACGTCGCGAACTTGCTGCTCTGACGCGTCCAACGTCGATCTGAGGTCTGACACAGCTGACCGCATCTCGCTGACCTCGGCCTCGGCCTTCTCCTCAACAGCCTCGAGCTCCTCGCGGCGCTTACGCCACTCTTTCTCCTTGCGCTCGAGTTCCTCCTTCTCGCCGGACAGTAGCTTAATGTCCCGTTCAAGGTCGCGAATCTTCTGCTTGAGCTCCTCCGTCTCCCTCGTCTTGCGTCGCGCAAGCGTGCTCGACTCGTCCTCGATGCGGTCGCGCTCTTCGATGGCCGCCTCCATGCGCGCCCTCATTTCGCGGACCTTGGTGTCGGCCCGCTCGTCAACGTCGGCAAGCAGCCCGCGCATCCTCTCCGCCTCACGGGATCGCTCAGAGAGGTGCTTCTGAATCTCTGCAAGCTCCTCTTCGAGCGACTCCGACTGCGACCTGGCCTCCTTGAGCTGAATCGTAAGCTCGGCCGTCTGGTCGCGCATGCTGCCTAGTAGACCCTGTGCGTTGGAGTACTGCTGCGTCTTGAGTTCCGCCTCGTCCTGGAGCGAGCGCTTCTCCTTTTGCAATTTCTCAATCTGCTCCTCGAGCTCCTTGACGCGAGGTCGCAGCTTGTTGGCCTCCTCCTGCACTTGCTGAAGGTCTCTCGCCGACTTCTCCACCTTGGCGCTGAGCTCAACCTTTTCAGCTTCAGAACGGCGCAGGTCGCGTCCGGCAACTCGTTGCGCATCTTCCAAACGCAGGCGGTTGTTCGCCTCAGCCGTGAGCTTCTCTCGAAGCGACTTGATTTCCGTCTCGCGGTCCGTCGCCAGACGCTGCGTCCTGTTGACCTCC
This sequence comes from Colletotrichum sidae, assembly GCA_004367935.1. Classification (NCBI taxonomy): domain Eukaryota; kingdom Fungi; phylum Ascomycota; class Sordariomycetes; order Glomerellales; family Glomerellaceae; genus Colletotrichum; species Colletotrichum sidae. Next base: position 151,505 of record QAPF01000035.1, read on the forward strand.
GCCTTGAGGTCCCTCTCCTTCTTCTCCAGGTTGCGGAGCTCCGTGTTCTTGGCAGAAAGCTCCTCCTTGGCGGCCTTGAGGGCCACGGAATCTTGGCGCAGGCTCTTCATCTCAGGCTGGGCCTTCTGCAGAACCTCGCGAAGCTCCGTGAGGTCTTTGAAGCGCGTCTGGGCCAGCTGCTGGGCGGCGCCCAGGTCGGACTGCAAAGTCGAAGACTTCATCTTGAGGTCCTCGTACTCGCGCTGCAGGTTATCGAACTCGCTCTGAAGCTTCTCAGTAGCCTTGGCATCGTTCGCCGAGGAGCCCAATTCCTTCTCCAATTCCTCGATCCGGGCTTGGAGGGCCTTCTTCTCCATCTCCAGGTTCTTGATCTTCTCCTTAGACTCGACATGGCCTTGACCAATGTCGGTCAGCTCGCCACGAAGAGTGTCAATCTCCTCGCGCAAGTCCTCCTCCGTCTTACGCTGCTTCGTCAGCCTCTCGATTTGTGAGTCCTTCGTCGTGACCTCTTCCTTCAGACGTGCAATCTCCGCCTCGAGTGCTTCCGTGTCAGATTCCTTGGTATCGGCGTCCTTTGACTCTTCGGCAGGTGCGGCATCGGCAGATGCGGCGGCGGCGGCGGAGGGCGCAGCAGCGCCGCCCTTCTTCTTCTTTTTGTTTTTCTTGCTGTTCTTGGACGCGCCACCAGCAGCAGCAACAGGCGTCTCCGTCGCAGCAGGCGTTGTCGGTGTAGCAGGAATAGGTTCACTCTGCTTCTCCAGCTTCTTGGTGAGCTCGTCAATCTTCTTCTCGTTCTCGACCTTTTCCTTCTTGATGGTTTCAATCTGTCCGTTCAGGGTTGCAATCTTCTTCTCGACCTCGGCCTTGGCAGCTTCCACCTCCTTAACGCGTGCCTCTTCCTTGTCTGCGCGAGCATTGGACGCGGTGAGCTTCGACTGAGCCTCCTTGGCGTTCTTGGTCGCTGTGTCGAGTTCACCCTTGAGCTTTGCTTCAACCTCCTTAAGCTGCTTCTGCGAGGCCTCGAGGCGGCTGGTCAGCGATTTGATTTCCGTATTTCTGGCTTCGAGTTGAGTTTCGAGGGAGGTCTTGACCGCAGCTACATCGCGAAGCTCGCCGACCTCCTTGGTCGCCTTCTCGAGGCTCTCGGTTAGGCCAGCGCCCGACTCCTTGGCCGAGGCAAGTTCGGTCTTGAGCTCCTCGACCTCGGACTTGAGCTTCTCAATCGCCTCCTCCTTGGCGGCTACGTCAGCTTCGTACTTGGGAGCCTCCTCGTCGTAGGAGAAGAAGTCGCCAGACTCGGGCTTCTCTTCGGTCTTCTCTTCGGGCTTCTCGGCATCCTGCGCTTTCTGCTTGGGCGAGAAGATGCCGAGGGCCTGCTGCAGCGGCGACTTGACCGCGGAGGCGTCTTCCTTGGTGTTCGTCGCAGCGTCGACCTGCTCCTTGGCCTCCTCGGTCTTTTCAGGAGCAGCCTCGGGCTTGGCGATTTTCAGCTCTTCGACCTCCTTCTTGAGCGCCTCAGTCTCCTTCTCGGCGGCTTCCAATTTCTTCTTGAAATCGTCCTTCTCCACAGAGACGCGCTTGTACTCGTCCATGATCATCTGCTCCTTCTGCTTCAAGGAGTTGAGGAACTCGACGAGGGCTTCGGGCTCTCTAATGGATCCAACGCTGGTGTGCTCCTTGAGCACACGCTCGAACGGCTCGATGGAGGTGGCTCGGCCATGGGCGATTCTGTACGATCGGAGGAGTTCTGCGACAGTCAGCACCGGCTTAGCCTGAAACACAGACAGACATACCAGGATAGGTCTTTTCAAGCTTCTCTAGTTTGCGCAGCTTCGTCCGCACCTCGACGGACAGCTCCGCCGTCGCGGGCGCAGCAGCAGCAGGCGGCGCCTCGGCCTCTCCATCCTTCTTCTCTTGCGCACTCTGCGCCTCGTCGACCTTCTCCTTTAACTCGGCCTTCTCCTCCATAGTGGCAGCGGGTTTCGGCGTGCCAGCTCTGCTAGGTTCCTCGTTATCGTCCAGCGCAAAGGCGGCCTCGAATACGGCTGGGTCCGGGTTGTTCGGCGCGTCGGCGCTGAGGTCTTGGCTACCTGTCTTCTTTGGTCGGGGCCGTCGTGCGGGCGACTGGGCGCCTCTAGATGTCGAGTCAGACCGGCGCGGGGTCCCCGAGTCCGGGCTGAGTGTCTTTCGTGCTTGTTCCTGACGGGCCTGTTCCTCCGCGATTGTCCTGTCGATGGTGTTCTTGATCCGCTGTTGGAGGCCCATGATTAGTCACTTCGCGAGGCCACCCGGAGGTTTCCGCAGACGTGTACGGTTGAGGGATGAAGAAGACAAGTTGTCACACGGGCGAGGAAAGAGGCAGGAGACTTTCCGGCTGGAGACGCACCTGGAACATGTTCGCCGATCAGAGGGATGGATGGGATTACCCTGTGACCATGGATTCGCTTCTGTACCAACGGCAGGCGTGGATTCGAAGAACTAAACTAACGACTGGTCGACGATGAGAGGGCGCTGCATTATCGGTGGAGAGATCCAGCGAAAATGTGGTCTGGATCAAGCTGTCGGGTCCAGTGCCAATCCAGTCCCAAGGGAGAGATGGGAGGGCAATAGGTAACGATGCCGTCAATCCGATTTCCTCGGGGGGGAGAGAAAATACGAGAATAAAAAAAACAAGAACCCCAAAAGTTTCAGCTTTGGGACGTTTTGGTGGCTCGGGTTGGAGAAACTGAAAGGGACGGACCCTGCGTGCGTGTGCCGAAGTATGGCTAATGGAAGTGAGATACAGATTGGCGCATGCAATTCCAACAATTCACAGGTGTCCTCACCTCAGTCTCCGGGGGATTGGAGCTCACCTTGCTGATAGGTGGCTCACCTTGGTCGATAGGCACCTTACCAGGCCAATCGCAGCTCGAATGACCGTAGCTGCACGGACTGTGGGGGGACCTCACCGGCTGTTGACGCGTTGCGTAGAGTTAAGTACGTACCGAGAGTGGGCGGGATGCCACCAACGTTCTTCAGCCTCACATTAGCCACATGCACAATTTACTGAAGATGCCACCTGCGTATGATTATCGTCGCAAGCAAAGATGCAATGAGTTGGTGAACAAACTTTATACAAATGCCCCTGCCTACTTTGACCAACACGTTTACAGTCATGAGCTCATAGACCCAGAAAGACAAGAGGAATATATCGACGCAAAGTCATGATGCTAGTTTTCTAATTATGGGGAACTCCGGTGTAGAGCCGTCTTCGTTGTTCCATTGCCATTGTCACTTTCCACCCTTGCCCTTGCGCTTCTTCGCCGATGCGCCTCCCTGAGTACCCGTAGTCTTGGCGTCGGACACCAGGACCTCGCCGACATCTTCCGATTTGACCTCGACGCTCGCGTCGCTCTCATCGGAGCTCTTGAAATCCTCGCCAACAGGCACTTCGTTGGCCTCACTGCGGGCGCCGAGGACCTCCTGCAAGATACGCTGCCCCTCGTCCATCTCGCCGTTCTTATCGCCGCAGCCCATGCACCTCCACGTACCAAGTTCCGAAAGCGACTTGGTTCCGGGAGGTGCCTGCCCGTTGACAAGACGGCAATGCGCGCAGATGAGAGCAATCCTGTTCTTCGTTGCGGTCTCGTCCTCTCCCAAGAGGAGATCCATGATGCGGTCGTACCAGTGCGACGAACCGCCATCAACCTGCGCGAATTGCTGCGACTGGGGCGGCGGAGGAGGAGGCTGGTGTCCGGCGCCGTACGCGTTGGGAGCAAACTCCTCCGTCGGTTCAAGGCTGGGAGATGGCTGCTGACGTGGCGGCTGCTGCCGCTGGAAGTCGGGAGGGGGAACACCGGAACCGGGACGCTGAATGTTGGCCGTAGGCGGCGGTGGCAGGTTTGTGCGACCTCCCTCGTGCTGTGGCTTCGGAGCCTGTTGCCGCGGCTTCTTCCCCTCATCGCCTGAAGTCTGCTTCTTATTCTTGCCCTTGCCGTCGCCGCCGCCATACTTCTCCAGGAGCTGGAGGGTCGTGTCGTATTTTGTGGCGTCCTTGAGCTTCTGGATTGTCTTGGCCCGGTCGGCCTGTTGCTCTTTCAAACGGTTAGAGAGCTTATCGATCCGGTAGTTGAAGAGTGCGGTGACCGTCGTTCTCGTGAGGTAAATGCTGCACTCTGTCAGTATCCAGCTATGCGCGAACGAGACAGAAAATCTTACACGATCGGACCTCCGGCCACGCCGGTCCACTCCCACACTCCCATCCAATTCCATCCCACGACCATGAAGATTACAATCGAGTAGACGAGGTACGCGAAGGCGAGGTACAGAGACCACAGGACCCTGATGCGCCTGGATGTGGCGCGCGCATTGTCCAGGCTGGCCTGTGTGTCGGTGATTTTCGCCGACAGGGCGGACAGCGTCTTTTCGAAGGAGGCGGGAGAGGAGTCCTCGCGCTGTTGATCGGTCAGTCATGTTTCGTTCCTTGAGCAATTGCAGCTCGAAGGAGATGAGTCGGCGCAAACATACCGCCCAAGGCCAAAAGGACACCATGACAAAGAGTGATGCGACCACGTGCGCGTTTTCAGATGGGCATTTCCTCAGCTGTCGAGTTGGAAGACGTCGAAGGAAACAAGACAGGCAGGCAGGAAAGAGTCAATGGTGATGCGCACCGAGGCACGAGTTTGTAAGTAACAGATGGGAATAACCAGCAGGCTGGCGGCGAATATCGTAGCTAAGAGAGGCAAAGGAGCGGAGGGGTTGTTGGCAGATCAAAATGTGGAGGAGCTTCTGGAAGCAAGCTGCCTGCCAGGAAAATAGAGGCACGGTGTAGCTGGCAATGACACCTACCTTAGGTCAACTGATGACGCAGCAGGCCGTCACTGCCAGCGCACCTTCAGCCTGCCAGCCTGCAGCTGCAGCGCTAGTTAAACCTGAGCCAAGGGGGATGACCCTTCTAAACGGCAGCTGGCCCAAGCTTCTCAACGCCATAGCCATAGCTAGGCAGCTCCCGATCCTAGGTACCTTAAGGTAGGTAGGTGCCTAAGCTGCTTCGTTACCTACCTAGCGTCCAACCAACAATCAATAGCTCTCTGTCCGTGGGTACCTGCCTTAGGTCTTGACTGAGCCTCGCGGGCACTCACCGACTTCACCTTGGAGGCATAGCGAGCTTCACCGAGATCTATAAGAAACTGCGCACTGAAGTCAACGTGGATTGCAGCTGTAAATGAAAACCGTCTCTCCAGTGATAACCGGGAGTGGCTCGGTCTCGAGGAACGAAGATCACAGCGAAGCAGCTAATACCTCACTATCGGATGGCTGAAGGAAAGGTGAGCGAACGCATCATGATTACTCACAGAAAGCCATCCGCTAGCAACAACTGGCATATATCAATAAACCACCATACGAAATACTCATTTGACGCTATCTAGCACATCATCTACGTCTACTTACTTGATTGGGAGGAGGAACTCCTTGCTGCTAAGGCGATACCCAACTATGGTTTCCACTGATCAGTGTCGACCATAGTCCAGCTCTGAGCCCTCGTCTCCAGGTCCACAACCACAACCAACTCTTTCAGCAGCTGCAGCATCTCCTCGGTGCAAAACACCCTTACCTTTGCCTCGTTGCTCATTCTGCGGAGCCTCTCGCGCGTGGCGCAGACGGCGTCCAGTTCACTCTCCTCCGGCTCGCCCACGGCGGCCTTCAGGATGCAGTCCAACCTCTCCCGGATGATCCAGCCAACGTCCTCCGAGATCGTGGCCAGCACCTCATTGCGTACCTCGTCCGCCAACCCGGCCCGCTCGAACTCAAAGCTGTCCTGGACGCTCTGCATGACCATGGCCTTGATCTCCGCAGTCTGCTGGTGGCGCAGAATCTCGGGGCTGGAGAAGGCCGCGTTGAGCATGCGGACGTCGCCCTCCGTATCGAAGCTGCGCCTGGACTGCGAAGACGAGGGTGTGGTCTCGACCTCTACGACGCGGAGTTTGGTGACGACCGTGCCGTTCTCGGGGGTCTTGAACCCGGATGACGATGGGGTGGATGCGGGCAGCGGAGGCGAGTCACGGCGTCGGCGCGGGTTCGGTGTCGGGGTGGTGGGCGGAGAGACAGACGCTGGTTCTTGTTCGAGGTCCGCCAAGATGTCGGCCGAGGAGCGGCGGGCGAAAAAGCGGCGGGCGGAGAAAGGGGGGAGGGTTTTACTTATCTTCCTAGATTGACCGGGGCCAAAGAAGGGGTTCTCGGGTGTTGTTGGCGATTCACGTTTGGTCCTTTGATCGACGGGCGGCAACGGACGTGCCTCCGGGCTGGGAGTCTCGGGATTCGACATGTTGCGTACGTTGCACGTTGATGACGACTTCAACTCGTACTTTCAATTGACTTGCTATTGAAGAACATCTCATGATGGCAGTTATTTCTTGCATCCACTTGAATGCTAAATAGTTCTCTGTCCCGTTTGCTTGAAGAGTCTTGACTACGAAATACTCATCATGAGTATTGCGGAATTCCCAGTCACAGCCTAACTCTCGTCGATGAGTGACTGGCGACTGACACAGAGGCAGCCGAGCACTTCGGGTTGGGCCCTGCGTCTTCGGTGCAAATTGGATCTTGACGACAACAGTTCGGGACGATACGAACACGTCGGACTCAGAGGCAGCCTTTCCACCCAGACTCAGAGGATCACTTGATCCACTCGGTGTGTTTCCGCAGCTGCAGCGCGACAATCACGACTTGGACAGTCCATCAGTCGGTTTAGTGTGCCGACACCGCGTCATTGACTACCCGTGGGGCAGATCATCGAGCTGCATGCTCTGACTCGTTGTCGTGGAGCGTTAAATTCTGGCGCCGAGAAGACTTCCACCACCTAGGCGCGGGGCGTCTTTTGACAAGTCCCGCGGCTATGACAAGCGGAACAACGACGCTTTCGGATAAGCAAACGACCGGACCATGGCCGCGAGTTGAATCCTTGACTCCAGCCTCGCGGATGTGTCAACCAGGAGCACGTCCTCTGACGGGACGAACGCCGACTTCGGACTGAGAATGACAATGTCCTCGAAAGTCCCAAAAAGGCTCATATCAGACAAACATCCGGCTAAGTAGCTGCAGGGACCACGCCCAGTGCACTGCACTCAACGCAGGGCTTAGGCCGCTGTGATCCTGCAGCCAAAGGCCAAAAAGGCGAAAGGGCCCCCGCCAGGTGGTTTGACCTCTTGTTGGCCGCCATTCAGTATGCAAGTATGCAAATCGAATGTGAGTCGTTGCGATTTGGGGCAAGTACCTCGCACGCCGGCAAGAGCCGGACACGAGATCCGGCCGGGAAAGGGGCGAGCAATCCAGCACTCTGAGTCCATGCGCTGTACTATGTACAGTCTATGGTTTCTTTTTTGTGGTGTCCCGAGCCTGAGCGGCAGCGCCGGGCTCTGGACCCTCGTCATGAGGGTTGGCAGAGGTCAACCGTGGAGATGATTCGGGTTGGGCACCAGGCAAACGGCGAATTGCAGGTCGGGATTTGAAGTTCTTGCAGGTCTGGCCGCGTGTTGGGGATGAACATTACAGCCGGGAACAGTTGTCATGTATCTTGATCAACGTAATATCCTCCTGAAAGCGGCAGGTCAGCAGAAGAACAGGCATTGTAACTTGGGCCAGGCCTCTTCTGACGCTCGAGGTTTCAGACCACAAGAACTGTAGCTCTGTGACAGACCTATGGCAAGTTTGCTGCTACGTGATGTCGTCGCCAGGTGAAAAATGACAGTATTCGCAAGTCTGTTCACGCCGAGGTCCTTTTGACGGCAGCGCCTAGACCGGGCCGGGGGGAGGTGCAGTTGAGATTTGCAGATTTGCAGTGCAGACTTGCATCCGGCCGCACTGGAGCTGAACCACAGTTGCATTGCAGTTGACAGTTTGAATTGGACTGGAATTGAGGAGCAAATAAAGGAGGGTGAATGGCGGGGATGTGCAGGGACAGGGAGGGGACCGTAGTAATCCGCCGTCGATCACCACCCTGTGAAGGGTGGGCATGAGGTAAGGAGCGTCGAATACAAACCGCAAGCGTGATCGAGATGTGTAGGAGCAAAGATGTTGCGCGTGGGAAGCTGATGTTTGGAGAGAATATCACCCATCTGGATTTCGCTGCCATCTGTCTGTCACGTCATCCAAACCAGGATATGGAGTATTAGCCCCAGAGGGAGCGTGTCGTCCTGTGTCGTATACCAGCACATGTGAATGTGAGTGCTGATCGGCCATAGGGAAGTATTGCATGGCGTCACCGGAGAAAACAGACAGTGGGTGGATGTCGTCTGGCAGGCGGTATGCCATCGGGGAAGAGAAAGAAAAGAAGCGAAAACGAAAATAAACAAAAGAATGGAGATATCATCAAAAAAGCATCGAACGACGACATGGAAAATTGAGAAGGAGCACGGGAACAGTCGGGGGTGTCCACGGGTGACTTGCAGGAAGGAGTCGGAACAACTGATCAAGGTCACTCCTATGCAATTCCAGTACTGAAGTGTACTTCCACCACCCAGAGACCCACTTACTCCCTGACGATTGGTCACGGGTGGGCCCGGCGCTCGTTCGATTCGGCGGCCTGATGGGCTGAGAGAGGAGAAACGTCTTGGACATTCGACGTTGCAGCAGAATCAGCCCATTTTTACTCGTTCTCGAACCAACATTCCTACCGTCTGCCTTTAGGTACTCTACGGATACCGATACCTTGCCATCGTATCTCAATCAAGTCTCTACGCAGTACTACCTGCATACAGTAGTAGGTTTCCAGCATCCTGATTGGCTCCTTCGTCGTCGCCCCTAGCAGTCAGAGAGAGAGAGTCCAGCTACGACTTGTCGACTCCGAACACGGCAGTCTACGCCAAAGAATCTCCGGCCACCATCTTTGGCCCAGTCCAAGGAACAAATGGTCGTATCCATGGTCCCGATGGAAAACTCTGTCATCCGAATGCCCATTTGGCTTCCAACGATCTGGCACGTCGACATCCGATTCACAGTCACTGCGGATTCTCGCTTGTTTGTTTGAATCCTCCAGAGATTCTCGCCTGTCCATTTGAAGCCTGAACCACATACGAAGTACAAGTACTGCATGTGCCATGTACACGACGTGCACACCACACAGACGGTCGTGGGCATTATAGTGGCCACGGACGAAGGATATCCTTCGGCTCCGTGTTTCTCGGCAACCTCGGCGCTGTCAAAGTCTAGTCAAGCCTGCAAAGCCCCGAAAAGAGACAGACACCTAGGCGCACTAATGACCGGCCACTCGGGTCTGCCCGCAGAGCACATCACCACCTTGGGCACATCACTGGAATGGCCTCTTGACGATGTCACTCGTGCCATCTACGGCATGGCGGCCTCAGGGTACGACCTCTCTACGGCTTCGAGAACTTGGTCGGATCCTCGTCCTGCCAGGGAAGTAGGATCCTCATGTGGGAACTGCGAGCTTTGGGTGGGAGGGGGATTCTGGAGATCTCGATCGCATTCTGTCTGCCCGCCAGCCCACCTGTCAAACCGTTGCCAATACCCCAGTCCTCAAGGAATTGCTCGACATTATGCAGCATTAGCAGGAGGCGTCCTCGTCGCCCTGCCATGACACCGACGACGAGGGCATCAACAAGAAACGGCACAAATCTTCACCAAGCAAGGCACGACAACTGTCGACGTATGCGGGAGCCCACACTTGACAGCCCATCCATCTGCACGTCAAGACACCCCCTGCGACGCTTTCCTTCGACAACACTGCGTGATGTGTATCTCAATCTGTCAATCAGTTCCTCACCGGCCCCGTTCGCCAATTCGGTAGTTTTTGACACCTCATTTTTTCTCGACGCCGTCACCAAACCCAAAACACGCGCGCCATCTTGCTCCATGGCAACCGTATCTTGGTTGAGGCCCTGGACAATGAGGGTCTCGCGCGGGTTGCGCTTGGAAGGACCCCGAAAAGGGACCAGAACGGACTGATGCAGTGAGTGCATGGCACTTTTCACAAGATGACACGAGCTTGAAGCCATGAACCAAGTTCCATGCCCGCATCCAAGGACTCGTCGTTTCTGAGAGTTGAAACAAAGCTAGTCGGCAGAGCCCCGTGGCCAGATTGACTGCACGACCATGACGGCGTCACACTGCACATGAGGACACGCAATGGCGACGAAGCGCTCGCCTCCGACAGCCCATGGCCTCATCTACCCATATCGCAAATCGCCCTGCTCTGCTCGCTCCTTTACAATGGGCCAAAAACCAAGACCCAAGTTGGCAGCGCGGCTGCTCTATTCCCGCCAAGGTCCCGAAAGGCCCCTCCATCGTTCTATTCTTCTTCCATCTCGTCGTGTCCCGTTCCGGGATTTGCCCACGCGCCCCTGTCCCTGTCGGGCGGATGTTAGTCTTACTCATGCTCGCTTTCTTTTCCGAAGGCACTGCGTTAATCAGCTTTCTGCGACAAATTGCAGTCGTACTCTGTACATTCTGTGAATACCTTCCGTATGGAGAGAGATGGAGGTGCAGCTACTCAACGAATCGCATTTTGTCTCGCAGCGAGCCATGGGAATATTACTCTTACACAAAACTACCACGTCCATGCATAGGTAGCAGAAGATCACACACCATCGAGACTTTTTTGTCCACAAAGAATCTCCACTGCCGCATGCACAGCACACGCACGAAGCAGCTCCCGCGGTGAGGGTGGCCACCGGTGGCCCTATGTCATCCCTGATCCTGGGAAAACACCACGATACCATGGCTGAGCGGACAGAGATACTCTGTGAGGATACAAAGTACCTACGTACGGAGAGTTGCTGCTGGACGCAGGTCTCTTTACGTATACGGTCCTACCATGTGTGTGAGCATGTATTAGTGTACACCCACACACGCACGCATGTCGTCCATCCCTACCAGGCACAGGCACAGGCACGAGGACGCCGTCGTCCGCCGACCTCTCAGGCCGACTCTTTCGGGGATCCTCCCTCGTGCAGATGTCAAAGAGACTCTCCACAGCACATCTTATGTCAATCATCAGTCTTTCCACCGTCGGTTCCGTCCGCCCGCACCACCCGTATACCCAAACCCCGGCACAGCTGCTCGAGGGCTTGCCGGGTCGTCGTTTTGTCGTCTCCTGGCGTGGTGTAGGCTGGACCTGGGACCAACCGTTGTTTTCCTCTCCCGTCACATTCGTGCCCTTGCGGCCTTGGGCGTACCAACCCGTGCCCATGGTCGCGTCGTATGACGAGCCGGTCCATCGCCAGTTTGTTCGCCGTTCCAACCCGCGCCCGCCTTACAATCACCCCCAATTATCGTCGCAGAGTGCCCAAGGCCCACCCTACCCGCGGAGCTCTACCCCGGCTCGCCCTGGACCTTGTCCATCCCGTAGGAGATGGAGACTTGGCCGTCTCTGGCTACCTTGTTTTCTGAATTGCGAATCCCAAGTATAATAGCTTTGCCCTCCGTCTTGTTGTCTCCCCACCAGTCCATACTCGAACCATCACCATCAGCCTCAACTCAGATTAGCATCATACACACATCGGCACTTCTCAGACATATCTGCCGTTGATCCCATCCACTCCGAAGAGTAACGCCACCACCTCACTCGCCAGCCCATAGCCATTACACCCTGGACCAAACCGTTCCACGAACAGCATCACCATGGCACAACAACAGACTTTTGATTACTATCAAGTACCTCAGATGCCCCAATCAATAGAAATGGTCAGTCTTTCCAGCGCCGCTCCCATCTGGGAACAACCTCAATTTTTCGCCTCCCTAACACACGTACAGAGCCCTCCTGAGCTATCTCCTCTCTCATTCTACGACACCCAGGCCGACTTCAGCGCCGATTCAGCTCCATCTCGCGGCTCTCCTGTCTCTCCCGTCTTTCCCGCGTCCTCCTTTGCTCTGCCGACCGGCAACGACTGGCCGGCCTACTTTGAGAAGCCCACGCTTTCCCCGGATCTTGACGTCTTCTACGGCGAGGCCTTTGGCAGCCCAATGTCCTTCCTTTCCTCGCAGAACATCGCTCTCAGCCCGAACGCGAACCCCGCCGACCTCTTGTCCGACGCCGTCGCCTTCGGCCGTGAGGGCATCAACGACACCCAACCCCTGTTTCAGACCCTCGACGCACCCGCTCCTCGCCCGCAACCCCAGGTTGAGACCCGAGTCCAGACCCAGGCCCAGGCCCAGCCCCAAAAGATGTCGCCGAGAGTCGCCAGACCCGCGGTTCCGGTGACGAGATCCACCTCTGCCGTCGCCCCGCAAAGACAATCCCCCCGCGCAGACCTCAAGCGCAAGTCCTCCGCCTCGTCGTCGTCTTCCCGCTCCGCGTCGCCCGAGCCTCCGGCCCGCCGGACAAAACACTCGGAGCCGTCCAAGAACCCGCACAACATGATTGAGAAGCGCTACCGAGTAAACATCAACGAGAAGATTATCGCACTCCGCGATGCCGTGCCCTCGCTGCGTTGCGTCGTCCAACAAACGGAGAACCCACAGGCCGCCGCCGAGAGCGACGAGACCTTTGACGTGGTCGAGGAGCTTGGCGGTCTGATGCCCGCACGGAACCTCAACAAGGCGACCATTCTCAGCAAAGCAACCGAGTACATCACACACCTTGAAAAGAAGAACGGCGCCCTGTGGAAGGAGAATCAGGAGCTTGAGAAGCGTCTCGCCGAGGCCACCCGGTGGAGGGCGAGCCAGGAGGACAACAATAACCAGTTCTGGTCATGAGACCTCGTAACTTTGACTTATTGAAATAATGCATGTACGACGGAGTTTAGAGAAAAGGATTGGCGGAAACTATGCATTTGGCGTTCCGGGCATTTGCAAAGGGGGGATGAGAACTGTATACCACGATGGCTGAATTGCATCAACATCAGAGTCATTTTTGGATAAGAACTCGAAGAGACATGGGGCATGGATGTATTCGCTGGCGAAGAAGTAGGATACCGTTTTGGGGTTTAAGTCGGGCTTCAACAGAGACTACAACTCCCGCTCTGCTTCTCCTGGAGACGCGGATAATGAACTGGTGCTACTGTCCAACCTTTGGCTGACTTTTGCCTCCTCCGTCGAGTCTGTGTTTTTTTTTTCTTTTTCCGTCTGACAGTAAGAAATGCGGCAACAGATGGGAAAAGAAATGCCAGCCTGCTTTCGAATCATCCTGCAGCTCACTCTATCACGAACGTTCCAGCAAGCAGGTCAAACATGATAATGAAAAGACAAGAATAGCTACCGGCGCGAGGCCTCGGAGCACCCCCAATGTCAAAACAAAAAGCCGGGTCTGTCGACAGCCAGTGACGTGGAGTTGGACCACGTCCTGATTCCGGGGCAGGTAACCCAGCGTGTGCTGTCATGAGACGTCAAAGAAGACAAAAGTGGTCTCACGACAGCCTCTCCCACGGCTCTGCCCACCGCCGACATTCCCATCAACACTGCTTTTGTGTACCAAACTCCAATACTACCCGCCTCTCCCATCCGCTCTCCAACAATCGACAAAGACATAAGCACCGACAAAAACATAAGCACCGACACAGTCTTTCCGTGCCTTCACCTCTCCCACCTGTTCATCCCTCAGTACCGGTACGCACCGCCAGACATGTCCCCAGCAGTGAAACCCTCAGCGACCTTGACAAACCCAAACCTGCCCGCGCGCTGCTCAAAAGACTCGGCGGGAGCCGCGTTTCCCCGCCTCCCCTCGGCCGGGTTCAAGAGCCACGGCGCGACGCAACACGGGCCCTCGCACATGAGATCGTGCCCTTCGTTCCCGCGGCGTTCGACCTCCTCATACTCCTCCTCCTCCCGCTGCTGCTGCTGCTGCTGCTGTTGTTGTTGACGAGGCTCTTCATCCGCGAACCGGACGCGGGGGACCTCGCGTCCGCGGTCCCAGCGGGAAACGCGACGCGGGAGGTCGTAGTCCTCGACGCGGCGGGCTTCGAGCAGCGCGGGGGGGTTGGCGATGTAGCGTTCCGCGTAGAGGAGGCGGTCGCGCTGGGCGGTGGCGGTGGTGTGTGCGAGAGCGCCGCGGCGGGTGGGGGATACGTCGATTACGCGGCGGGACTGGATGATTTCGATGCGCGAGGGGGAGGGTGGCTGGCGGCGGTGGTGGAAGAAGGACGGGGAGGAGGAGGAGGTTTTGGTTCTGGTCCGGACGCGGACGTTGGAGTTGGAGTCGATGGTGCAGGTTATCTTGAGGTTTGGGTTGGAGATTTGGTAGGTTGTGGATCGGGGGTGGGAGGTGTTTGCGGTGTGGGAGATGAACATTCTGGCGGTTACTGTGGCGGTATGGACTTTGAAGATTTGTAGAATGAAGGGTGAGGTGAAAATGGTACAGAGTGGTGTAGATATTGGCTGTCTCTGGAGGTTGGCTGCGTGTGAGCTTTGTGCCACGATAGTAACAGGTGACTCTGGTGAGGGAGAAGACACAGCATCGTCAGACCAGAGACCAGTCTGGCTTATAAGGTTTCTCAAACTTCTGGACTTGGGTCATGGCAAAACGCGGAAAGCAACGTTGGCTACGATGGCAGCGTGCACACCGGTGTAGGCAGCGTGTACGATGATGCCAGTCCACCGCAGAACGGCGTGGGGGTCCCTGAGGTCACGACCTCCCCCCCAGAGTGTCGACGCTGAGCGAACCAGAGAGAGCCTTGTGACCGAAAGCTGGCTGCTCGGGTGCTCCCGTCCGGGTGCGAAGCGACCCTGCGAGGTTGGTTCTGTTGGGCCAGCGGGTAGAAGCGCGGGATGTAGTCTGGTGAAGTTAGGCTGCTCACCGCTTGGCAGACGCTTGGCAGACGGCAAGTTTGCTCGCACGACTTGCTCCGAGGGATGGATTTGCGTGGCCGGAGATGGGATGGACGGAGCGCGGTGAAGTGGCTGGACCGAGGAGAGGTTGCACTGGCCGGCAGGCCTTGGTAGGACGAGAGGGGTTGGCAGGTGGGAAGCCGTGTTTCTGCTCTTCCGAGGAGGAGAGTTGACGGAAGGGGATGTGAAGGTCAGGTTTTCTTCGTGGCTGAGCAGCATGGGTTGTAGGACGTGGTTGAGGCAGATGGCGAGGCAAACTTGACTTCTGTGCTGGGAGAGACTTTTGGCTTCTTTGACACTTTCGAGGATTGGGTTCTACATGGTGAATAGGCATACAGAATGACCATTTCAGCGCTTCAATTCCAATACTTGAAGGATGTGGTAATGGTGTCACCTGCTCAAATCAACAGCATCGTCAAGACACTCAGTTGCCTGTCATGTGAAGTGCTTGCTTCCCGACGATGGGATGTTGTGGTGTAACCACGTCAAGGCAGTAACTGTAGAGAGAGGAGGCAACCAGCCGTTGGTTCGCATCGAGTTCGCATAGAGCATACAAGTTTGCTGCCTACTCCAGCAAGCACTTGGTCTCTCAACCTCAGTAAGTATTTCTATTCTTATACATTTTTGAGGATGAATAGCCAGACCAAAAGTCTTATTCTGTAGGTTGCCAACTTTTCTCGTCTCGTTACATACCTACGTACTGTCAAGACACTGGATCTGGCGCTACCTACTTTCTCTCTTAGAACATCATGACCCCGGGAGGTAGAGGGAAATCTTCCACCGGCGGATCAAACACGGGCTCTCTCTCCCTTACCAGATCCACGTCATCTCTCCACTGCGGTCGTTCCGAGAATAATTGTCTGCGGCCAGTCAACTTGCGCCAGGTGCCCACCACAACCATCGCAATGATGGCAAACGCAGCAGCGAAGGGGAGTACACCCACCATGACCGCTACGACGAACGGAATCATGACAAGGGCCCACATCAAGAGGGCAATGTTGACAATGTAGGACCGGATGGAGACGAGGAAGGCCGTCCAGCCCTGCCACGCTTCCAAGAGCACCCACATCAAGCATGCTGGTAAGAATAATAAAGGCGGTATAATGTAGGCCGCGTGAGAGATGTGGCTGAATTGGCTCGGGAGGACGGGTATCATTCCTGTGCAGACCAGAAGCGTCAGGCTGGCGGCTGTGATGAGGAGCTCGACGGGGAGGCTGTAGTGTCGTTGTTCGCGGCGATCCATTTTGAACTATCATATGCTATTTGGGATGTCGGGATGGGTTACGGATTCTGCAAAGGTCAATCTCGGTGTTGCAGCTGTTGTTACTTTCTGGTAGCTTTCACCGATGGGTCGAGGGTATATAAAGCTGGCTTATACTCTCAAGCCTTGCCTCTGACAACTGGTTCATGAACAATGACATTGTATAGACCAAGGGTGGGGGTTGTCCTCAATCGATCTAGTTGTTCTGTACACCATGCCACATGTCTCAACTTCTTTGTCTGGTGCTTCAATATGAGTGGAAAAATACAATAAGAACAATGAGAAGCGACAAAGACGGTGATGAATGATAGATGGGGAAAGGTAGGACTTAATTTTGTGCAGATACCAGAGAAGAAATCTTGTGAGGACTTTGCTTTGAAATTCTTTTGATGAATATGATAAGTACCCTCTTCTTCTCTCAGAAAGCTGAAGTTGTCAGGCAACTGGGAAACCAAGCAGACCTCAGTAGAGAGAGCTTCTACTCTCTACTCTCTGATACTTCCACGTCTAGATTTCAGTCATTTAGCAAGAGAAACACATAGAATGCAACAACTGTCATCAGAAAAATTCATACATGGTATGGCTGTTTTGTTGTTTCTGAAGAAGCAACGTAGCCAAGCCTCACAACCTACTGACAGGATATTACTACTCCTAGCTCGAAGGATGGCTCACTGTCAGTTCAGAAATCTAGAGTATATGGAACTGTGTTCCAATGACTAGTGTAAAATTCCACTTTCGGAATCCATCGAGGACCGCTTATCTCTCCAAGACCATTGCTGATCTCAATGGAATCTTTCATGTTCTTCACTTGTCTGGGTCTCCTCACACCCAAGACACCTTTCAACAGTGAAGAAAGATTGATCAGAAGTGCCAAAAGACGGGCTTGGAAATTTCTGTGCTGCCCGAGTCTCAAAAACCTGCTCGAAACTTCTTCTGCCACTCGACTGACTTCTCGGTCTTTCCTTCTTAGTCCATCATTTACCCATCATTACATCCAAAACCACGCCATGGACGCGCTGCAGGACTTGTACGACTCGTACAAGGAGTCGACCAAGTACGCGTTATCTTGGATTTGGATCAACCATCAGCCCGACATGAGAGACACTTCACGGAACACGTTCCGTGACACCGGAGAGATTCTACACGCTGCCAGACTGCTGCGATCCCGGGAGGCGGTGGTTCCTGATTCCGTCCTTTCGGCGTTGGCCAAAGCCGTCAAAGACCGCCGAAAGGCGCTCGAGATATTCAGAGATACGCAAACGTCCCTGGCCAAGGATGCTACGAGCGACAGGAAGCACGGGGTTTTCGTCAACAGGTAATGCACCTCCGCGTCACGCAAGTATCGCATGCCCCCAATTGTGCGCGAACTGAACATGCCAGATTGAACGAGGTACTTCAGATCTTGATGCCCTTGCGAGCAGCAAAGATGCAGGGCACCGCACTTCCAGACGACTTTAAGCCAGCGGCCAGTCCGATCAATCGATTCGCAGGCTTGAGCAGCATCTCCGACGACGAAGCTTCACCCAGCGGACCGGGCCCCAGCAGCGACGCTTTCAAGCCCAACACCGTGACCGAAAAGAGTCAAGTTGAGGCTGATGCGCAGGAAGAGCCAGAGCATCGCCTCGAAGACGACGAGTTAGGCGGGAGGATCGAGTTGAGTTATGTCGTCAACGTAAGTGCTGATTCCACATGAAGATTGCAACCACCTCACTGACAACTCGACACATAGGAATGGGACAGAAGGGTCGAGTACGTCTCTGACTGCTGGAAACAGGCCGCAAGGGGCAGCATACCCGTGGCGATGGCCACCTGGATGACGAACCTCACTTTCACAGATACCATTGGCCTTTTGGAATGGAGCATTCCAACCATTGCCAAGGATCATGCCGAACTCATGACGAAGTTTGAGCCCCACGGAAGAAGAGGACGACTTCTCCGGTCAGACAGCTTCTTGGACTTTGTCGATCCCGTGGGAGGACAGCTCGCTCCAGGCAAAGACCTCACCCAGGACGAAAGACAGGTCCACCGGGACAGTGACAGATGCTCATGCAAGGGCAAGTATGTTGGTGTTGATTTAGTTGACCGCCAGGACCCGAGCGTTTACATTCAGCGGCCAACTCGGCAGCGGGAGTCGGGCTCAGACGGCCTGGAGACGGACAATGTCGTCATCGAGGATGATCCGGCCAAGGACGATGAGGTCTTCAGGCTACTCAACGAGAGCATCCGCCAGCTTGCCCACCACGGAAGAGGAATGGAAGCTCTCGAGGCCGTCTGCTGCGGGACCATGATGTCAGAACCCATGATCCAGCTAATCCAATGGGCCTTGGAAAAGACAGACGAAGGACTCACGATGACGCTGGTGTTTGGATTCGAAGTGCTCCTCGAGGCCGCCAAGGGTTTCCGATGGCCAGACGAGCACGAGGAGAACCTACGCAACCCCCGCCTCGAAGCCCTCAAGTTCGCCGGCACGCTTCGAGACGCCATCCTACGTTCGATCCGCATCCTCAGTCACAGGAACGCGGCAGGCAAGGTCTCGTTTGAACACCAAGCCGACCACCTCCAGACAGTCGTCGACGCCATCGACGAGTTCCGCCGCGAGAGGCGCTTCGACCTGTACTACCAGAACCCCTGGACGGCGGGCTGCCACAGCCTCACGCTCCTCAACGTCGCCTTCCGCCAGGGCGTCAACCTCGTCGTCAACAACGGCATCGTCGGCTGCGTGCTGCACCTCTACCACGCCCTCCGCACCGCCGACGACGAGCCCATCGACGCCATCCCCGTCTTCGACTACCTCTGCCAGGTCTTCAAGGAGCACCTCTTCCTCGGGAGCTTCCCCGCGAACAACTACAGCGCGCACTTCCGCCGCACCAGGGGCAAAGGGTGGCAGCAGAACCAAGAGATGCTCAGCATGTTCGGAGGCCACCTCGCCATGCCCCTCCCCACGAGCGTCCGCCACGGGCAGCCCGACCTGCAGCACCTGTCGGTGCTCCACGACACGCTCGTCCGCAACTACTCGCTGCCGCAGCACTTTCTCGTTTCCGTCGAGGACGGCCGCGACCACCGAGCGGCCCGCTCGCGGCGCCGCGTCAGGGACGCCCAGAGCAAGCTGCGCGGGCGCGAGTTCGGGAAGCTGGCGGACGGGGTCAGGACGGCCGTGCAGCCGGAGCTCGACGGGGCGACGCCCATCGTCATGGTGGACTTTTTCGGCGTGTTCGACACGTGCGCGCGGATCCTGGCGTACATTGCAGAGTTCGCCATGGACTTTGAGGCCTGCGGGTTCCACCAGACGGGCGCGTCCCTGGGCTTCCTCGTGGTCGACATGCACCTGTTCCTCATCAGCGGGGCGCTCAAGGCGAACCCCTGCAAGAAGAAGGTCAAGGCGACGAGCTCGTGGATGCTCCTGAAGAGGCTTTTTCTCGTGGCGGTCAAGAAGCGGGAGCTTTCGGACTTTTTGTGGCAGATGTGATGATTCTTGGTCTTGGTCTTGGATGGTTCTCTCTTGGGATACGACACGGGACCTCTGTATTGCTACGACGCGTATTTGGGTAGCCGGTCGTCAACCTAAGCAGCCTCTTTGCCCCTTTGCGATATCTTGACATGCCCCTGGACCTGCTCTCGTGCCAACATCTTGATCAGGAGAAGTCTACTTCTCGTCGAGATCAGTCTCAGACGTCAGATCTTTGCGTGGGACGCACCTCTTTGTAGCTTATCGTTATGTTGGCATCGAACTTGGAGTTCAGCACCGTCACTCCTTCGGGGGTCGGAGGGAACTGAGCGAGACATGGTCCAAGGACAGCAGCGCCGACAGCGAATGATGGGAGAAACGACCGCATGGTGTTACCTGGGTGCAGATAGACGGGGCAACGAGAAGCTGAATTGAGGCCGACGGAGGCTTAACTTCAAGATACACAGCAGACTAGGGGAGTAATATAATACATCTTTCCACGAATGCCCCGCCCATGTGTACTCGACCTTCCTACTTGGGGTTCTTAGATCGTCATCTCTTGCTGTCGACTTGGGCTCATTCAATGGTTACAACGCCAAGATGGTCGTATCAAGATCTCCCGGCCGCTGACTGAATTTCATCTGCCGTCAAGCGCAAGCTGAAGGCGACGAGTGCGGGGCTTAATGGTGGTTTATCACATCAGAGCCAAGGCTCGGTTGGAAGAGGCAGCAGAAATGGCCCGATACGGACAACGGATCGACCAATGGCCTGTTACTCTTGGCCGTTTGTTTCCGTTTTGAACGCACCGCTGGGAGCAAAACGTCCTGATCCTGGTGAGGTTTCAGTCAACTCGGCAGCATGTGTCATGCTAGGCCGGCTAACCACGGTGATATTCCTGGCTCTTCGGTTGTGCCACTGTACCCTGGCAGCTTCTTTATTTTGATCCAAATCCTTCAGGTGTCCTGGCCGGCGATGGCTCATGGCCTGGCTTGAGGCCTCGGCTTCTGGGCTATCTAGCTAGTCTTGAATAGAATAAATGAGACAATCTGGATTCGATAGGATAGTAACATGCCGAACAAGGTAGAGAGGCAGCCCAGTCGCAGTGCTAATGATAGAAATCTTGACGGTTTCTTCTGATAGCAGGCAGTTCTGACGATGCGGAGACGGGGACTCGGCTGGAGAGACCCGCATCGCCGGAGTGGCCGCCCTGAACAAAAGGCCGATGAAGCGGGTCCCGGTCAAATTAAGTGGATCCTATCGGAGCCGGAGCCGGGACAGCGGTATCGGCGTCGTTGAGACCAGCCACTCAGAGTGGACGGATGGGCGCCCGGCTGAATCGGCTCATCGGCCTGTTCCGAAAGGCTGTTACTGGAGCGATCCTGTCTGGCATGCTGCACTTGGGCAGCTCAAAGTTGCCGATTTCGCATACAACTCTGCACAGGATTGGCTTGCGATTGCGACATCTCCGGCAAGATGACGCTGCCGAATCGTGTTTCATGGTTCCCCGCAATATCTGAATACACGCAGAATGACGCCTTCTCCGCTCGGGATGGCAAAGCAGGTGAAGCAGCGAGTAGCCAGTGATGAACGCCATCTGGATACGCTTTCTGTGCGAGCACGGCATTTCTGACAAATGCAGAATTCAACAGCGGCCTTCTGATTGGTCTTGATCCATTTACTCATGATCTTGCCTAATAACAGACAGGCGGAAGCTCACGTCGCCTCACTTCAAGATTCGAGCTTCCCCACCAAGGAACTTTTGAATCAACCACAGGGCGTTCAGCGTCAGCATACAATATCTCCTGAGTGTGACGATAAAAGAATCAAAACCTCTCTGCTGAACCACAGCCTCCTCTAAAATATCAAAGCATCGAGCTCAATCGTTCATCAGTTATCGCAATGGCCGCTGCAGCAGTTCAAGCACCCATCCGTACCGGACCCCCGGGCCAGCCAGACATCGACTACACCCCGAATCACGACAACTACCTGGCCAGGATCAAGCGCCGCCAAGAGCAAGAGAAGCTGGAGAATACTCTCCCAGAGGGATTTCCCCAAAAGCTGGACTCTGAGCTGGTCTGGGATGGCAACACGCTGGCAGATACTTACGACTGGAACTACGTCTTGACGGACGCTGACAAGAAGGAGGTGGATGAGGCTCTGCAGCACTTCAAATGTGCGTCATCGGACTTCGCTGCGCAAAGTCTCTGGCTAACATGACTGCAGCACTGAACAAGTCCCTTGGCCACGTAAACCAAGAGACGTTCCCCCTCACCAACCTGCACAAAACACTCCGTGAGATCTCCGATGAAATCCACAACGGCCACGGCTTCAAGGTAGTCCGCGGCGTGCCCGTCACCAAGTACAGCCGCGAGGAGAACGTCATCATCTACGCTGGCATCTCCTCGCACGTCGCGCCCATTCGTGGCAGGCAGGACAACCAGCTCCAGGGAGAGCCGGCCGACGTCGTCCTGGCGCACATCAAGGACCTCACCAAGGTTGTCGACGCTCACCGGATCGGAGCCCCTGCCTACACCACCGAGAAGCAGGTCTTCCACACGGACGCCGGAGATGTGATTGCCCTCTTTGCTCTAGGCGAGGCTGCCGAAGGCGGCCAGAGCTACCTGTCCAGCAGCTGGCACGTTTACAACGAGCTCGCGAGGACAAGGCCCGATTTGATCCGGACCTTGGCGGAACCATGGAACGCTGACGAGTGCGTCCAAGACGAAAAATGAGACATTGGAAGATACACTCACTCACTGTCGATAGGTTTGGCAAAGACGGCCGTTCGTACAGCAGCAGACCTCTTCTGCACTTTCAGCCCGCCGAGAACGGCAAACCCCAACGCCTCATCATCCAGTACGCTCGGAGGAGCTTCACGGGCTACTGGGGCCTGCCGCGGTCGTCCGACATCCCTCCCATCACCGAGGCCCAGGCCGAAGCTCTCGATGCGCTGCATTTTGCGGCCGAGAAGTACGCTGCGTCACTCGACTTTCACCAGGGCGACATTCAATACGCCAATAACCTCAGCATCTTCCATGCTCGCGGAGGCTTAGTCGACTCTGATGAGAAGCAGTGAGCGATCTTTTCCGGAAGAGACGTACGTGACACTGACCACGGCACAGGCGTCACTTGGTTCGACTGTGGCTTCGCGATCCCGAGCACGCGTGGAAGACACCCGAGGCCCTGGAGGACAGGTGGGCTCGGGTCTACTCTGGCGTGACGCCGGAGAAGTCGGTGTTTCCCCTCGAACCGCAGATTCGCAGTGCCAGTCGGGGCGAATTCAAACCGGAGGAGGAGACGGCGAAGGCGTGACGGAGCTGGTGAGATGTCAATGTTTAGAGGCTGGTCTGGATTGCGTGGCGTTCGAGTTTCGGTCATGCCGCTGTTTAGTACGATAGCTGAGCTATGATGACGCGAATGTTCAAGAGCCGAGGTCTGTTATGTACCGGGATCGTCTTTAGGCTTGCGAATAACTTAACATGTCAGAGTCCGAGAGTGTAACCTTCATCCGCCGAGTGGCCCCCAAGAAAGATAAGCGCTATTGATATTTGTTGCTAGCTTCCGTCGACAACCGGAGCAAGCAAAACTCATCGAGGTCTTCTCAAGATGCTCTTTTCTTCAACAGGCCATTCTCGAAGATTTAGCAATATTCTTCTGCTATTCGACGCTCTGAGTACTTGGCCGAGTGTCTGTATCGCATCTTCGCAGGCCTTAATGACGTTGCCGCGGGAGTTGGGGCGAATTAGTCTCCATCACCGTGACCAGGGATCTAAGTCCTTGGAACCGAGCATCAAACCAATACTAAAGCCAACCCCGAACTCGAATCCTGGACCGCAAGGCCGGCCAAGCCAACAGATAGCTGCATACGGTGCACCAAATATCCCATCTCCAAACCTTATCATCCCGCGGCTGTCACCATTTCTCCTGTTATTGCGTTATCCTGAGCCCGGATCGCAGTGTTGCAACACCCCACGGATCCGACATGCAGATAGCGGACGACGACTGGCCGTTAATAGCGGTATCAACGACTGCTGCAACGAAGACGCATGAGGCCGTCTTTCTAGGCTGAGTCTGAGTGATTACTATCGCTTGTACGCATTCGGGTTCTACCTGACAGAAAATGGGCGTATAAGCTGATATGAAAGTTGGATGGAAGCGCAACCCCGCGTACGCTTTGTCCTGAACTCGGCAAGAAACATATATCATGAACTCCCATCGTCCAATCTATGAAACCTGAAGTCTCAGTGCGCTTCTTTAGCTAGAACTCCTCAATGGTTTCTTCCGCGTCTTCTTCTGAAACTACCTCCGGTGGTGCTCTGAAGCACACATTGCGTTGGACACCATGTCGTTCCTTCGGCGACCCTTTGCTAGTCGCGAACCCGAGACGAATGTCGAAGAAATCACTGTCCATGGGTCGGAAGTGACAGACGGCAGCCTTCACTATGTTGTCGAGAAAGCCGGCAACGGTTCCGGGCCGTCTTACCAAGAAGCCACGGGAGCCCCAGTCGAAACGAGCTCACCCTTGGGATATGCCGTCGGTCCCGTCACCATTGTCTTTTTGAACGTCAGCAAGATGATTGGCACGGGAGTCTACTCAACTCGTGAGTGTGGCGGATGGCTGATACTCGTCAAGCTAATGAACTGAAGCATCCGCGATCCTGAAGGGCACTGGTTCTGTTGGGCTGAGCATGATCTACTGGGCCCTCGGTTTCCTGACATCCATCGCGTCGTTCTCCGTCTACCTCGAGTTCGCCTCATACTTCCCGAACAGATCTGGGTCAGAGGTGGTGTACCTGGAACAGGCGTACCCGCGACCAAAGTGGCTGTTCCCTACCGCATTCGCTTTTCAGTCTGTCGCCCTGTCGTTCAGCAGCGGCAATGCCTTCGGTGACTTGCTCTGGTACTCTTACAGTCTGGTAAAGTCACGCTCACATGCCGCAGTTCTCGCCGAGTATCTCTTCAGAGCCGCTGGTTCAACGCCAGGTCCGTGGCAGCTAAAGGGTGTTGCAGTCGCCGGCTTCACCGTCGCCACCTTGGGTCAGTTTTCTCTGACTCCATATCGACGGTAAACTCTGAGCAAGCTGATACTTGGCTACAGTCGTGGCTCTCAACACCACCTTCGCGTACCGCTTCTCGAACGGCGTTGGCGTCGTCAAGCTCACGACTCTGCTCTTCATCGCCGTCACCGGACTCGTCGTGCTGGGCGGACATACGCGTGTTCCCCAGCCGCCTGCCAACTTTGAAAACTCTTTCGAGGGGACTGCTACAGCTTATGGTTTGACGAACGCCCTCTACCGAATCATCTTTTCGTACGCCGGATATGAAAATGCTTTTAATGTCGTCAACGAGGTCAAGGTGTGTGTTGATGCTCAACATCCTCTGCAAAGATGACGATGCTGATTTTTTGCAGAAACCGATTAAGCAAATCAGAAAGTATGGGTGGATTGCATTGGGTATCGTCACTATTCTGTACATTTTTTCCAACATTGCGTACTTTGCTGCTGGCAAGTCTCATTCCCTCAAAGCCACAGAGAAGAATTACTGACGTTCACTTCCAGTTCCCAAGGCCGACCTCGCTGCCGCCAAGCAGATCGCAGCAAGCTTGTTCTTTACCAATGTGTTTGGGCCCGGCAGAGCAGTCCGGGGTCTCAACTTTTTGATCGCGCTGAGCTCGTTCGGCAACCTCCTCACCGTGCTCATCGGCTCTTCACGTATGCTCAGAGAGTGCGGGAGGTTAGTCACCGTGCACCACTGGCTCCAAAAGTTCTATGATAGTTGACGGCTAGTACTTCGCAGGCAAGGTGTGCTGCCGTATCCCCGATTATGGGCTTCGACGCGTCCTTTCGGCACGACCTTGGGCCCGTATCTGGTCAAGTTCATCCTGACAGTGGTCATGATTCTGGCACCTCCTGCTGGTGATGCCTTCAACTTTAGTGAGTCGACGGCTCATGGGAATGACCGCTGGTCAGCGAGCTAAGGCAGAGGTAGTCGCCGATCTGCAGGTATACCCGTCCGCCTTCTTCGGGCTCGTCATGACCGCCGGCCTTTACGTGGTCCGCTGGCGCCGCAGAAGGCTGAACCTCCCTCCGCCGGAATTCAAAGCCTGGGACGTCATAATCGCGTTCAACCTCGTCAAGGATTTCTACCTGCTCGTCATGCCGTGGTACCCTCCGGCGGGCGGCGTCTATGCAGGCGACGTGAGCTTTTGGTACGCTACGTACGTGGTGGCTGGCATCGGGATGTGAGTTTTCTTCCATCGTAAATGTTATTCCGCTTTACATGGTCTGACGCGGACTAGTCTCGTTGGTTGTGGTGTTTACTATTGGCTGTGGATCTTCGTCGTCCCCAAGGCTCGAGGATACAGAATCCGCCAGCAGGTGCTGGAACTGGCTGATGGCGCTCAGAGCCACGAGCTTGTCAAGGTACCTGTTGCTGAGCTGGGGGATTGGGATGCTGCTCATGATAACGTTGGAAGACCTCTGCGGCATGTTTCCAGCGGCCAGGGCTCCGAGGAAGAAAAGAAACGCGCCGAATTATGAGGATTGTCTAATCAAAGATCAGCTCATGTAAAGCAGCTGATTTTAGGGGGAAAGCACATAGGATTCTAGCAGAGGTTTAATGGTTCTCAAGAACGAGATCCGGTTCAGGTCCCTGGGCAGACGAGATGCATACAGCTTACCCAATGCATAGAATTGTCAAGATAAGAAAGCTTGAGTCGTTTCTGTATCTATACAAGTGTGAGTCTTGTGGATTCTTGAGGGCGAGATGCCGTTCTCCAGAGCTTGCTCCATAAATTCACCCTTCACCCAACCGTGTATGTAGCATTCGCCTATTACATGCCACATCTCATACTCACCTGGACCACTTGCCATCGGGCGGACAAATACAAAAACAGAGCAGTACTAGGATTTCAATGCGGTCTCCCACGTCTGAAGCGGGAGGTTCAAATCCCAAAGACCTCTCAGTCGTCGCGAAGCGTCTATTGGATAACATGAACAGTACCGACGACAACAAGCTCCTGTGCCGCCGCTCTAACGTTACACCTGTCAGCATGTGTCGGATAAGCTCGATGAGGCTCATTGACAAGTGACGGACCCTGCCGTTCAAAACGCTCCTGTTGCCGGAGAGGACGCGCATAGATATCTCTGTCATGTGACCTCTGGAATCAAAGCCTATTCTGTCCACACCAGGCAAATGAAACCAGTCCTCAGGCATGTCGATAGAAACACCGTCGTTGCTGTGTTTTGTCCAGGCAACATTTCCGATTCCTTGGATCGTGCCCACGAAGTAGGCGCGAACGCCTAGAGCAATGAGATGAGAAAGATCAAACTCTTGGCTGTGTGGCTTGCCAAATGGGTAGTCTGGAGGGTTAAAGAATAGACGACCAGATGCAAAGTAGACCGATCTGTTTTGGATGTTGAACTGGTGTGTGGGATCGTGAAAGGTTCCGCTGGAGTCGATGCATCTGTGACAGAAGTCGAAATCCGGGCACACAAGGCATTCGTAACCCGTTCCTCTGATCATGGCTTCGCATCCGTCACATTTTCTGTGAGATGATTCACAGCCTTGGCAACCTTGGTAAGTGCAACTATAGCCAGACTGACCTAGCCTCAGTGTCGTCAAAGGTAGACCAAACGTTGTGAGAGATTTAGTGTTGTATCCGTTGAGAGAGTGGAAATGGCCTGGTGTAATTTCGACCCTTTGCCGTCCAAATCACGGAGTCCAGCTCAGGGCCCGTTCTCTTTGTTTCGGTTGACCCGTCGACAGATAATATCTGCCGACCTGCTGCGCTGCATAATGTACAGCACAAACCGGCTGTAGAGATGCGTGACTCGTTGTCGTCCGAGTAGTCTGGAAGCCACTCAGAGATATCAACGTCGCCGTTCATGGACAAATACGCATATAGGCCGTCTCTTGGGTCGTACGACTCGAATGAAGCAAAGCTGTCAAGTAACCTTTCGAGCGTAAGAGCTGCCTTGTGTCCCTGTGCCGCTGCCAGGAAGACTGTCCAAAGTTTACTGAGACTTTCAATCGGATCTAACGGAGGTGCCGGAAGAAGGTGTACTGCGTCAATGTCGTATAGGCAGAGATTTTCTTCTTGCATTCCATCGACAAGGTGGAGGGCGTGGGATTTGAGCTGAGAGCAAATGAACGGGAGGTATTGAAACCAGCAATCGCGGTATCCGATGTAGAATAGCTCGTACTTTGACAAGACAAACTCTTGGACGATGCAGCGGCGTGAGACCCATGGGCGTTTGATGAGGTCGCAAAACGCCCCCAAGGTGCCGAGTTATCCTTTCTGGACTTCATCATGTCCGGCGCTGGCTGGAATCCAGGTGCTGCGTCTTTCATATCAAAGCCGTCTCCCATATCTTTCATCATTGATGAAGTCAAGAGCAATACCGCTATTATCCGACGGCTCTCCCAGCCTTATCGGGAGGCTTTGGTCTCGGTAAACTTTGTCCATGTTTCAGACTTGATGACCCTTCTCGTGATTATCACTTTGATTCATGCATATCTCATCCACCTACAGAGTCTTGGACTCGGTTTTGTGACGGACTCGCCACAGAAGAGCTTCCGGATTTGGTCTGATGGGCAGCGCATACCACTGGGTATTACCACAGTCGAATGCCTTCTGATCAATGTTGGCTCTCAAAGGCTTTGATCCTGTCGAGAAATCGGAGTCTGAAGATCAAGGTGAAACGACATCGTTTGACGACGGACGTCCTTTCGTCAAGTCGGCACATCCGCAAGATGGGATCCGGCTGTTCCTGAGGAAGATCTTGGATGATGAGTCCTGCTGCCCCCAGGTGTAAGATACGGGGCGGTAAGGAGGCGCCTGATCCCTCCGGCAGGTGATCAGTTCTGCTCGCAAGTCGTCTCCGCGATCATTTTCGTAGGGTAGCAACTTCAGAAGTCTGATGAAGTTTGCTGGAACTGCAAAAAGGACTGTATTCGTAGTGCCGTGATGAAGACATGTTGACTCTGCAATTGACATCTAAAGACAGTCAAGATGATGCTGTTGGTAGCTCGTTGACACAGTATGGAGGTGTAAGCGGGTTGGAGGAGGTGATTTCTCTGCCTCCTTATACACGGAAGCCTGGACATCGGTTGCCTTGCCTTGGCCACCGGTCAGCCTGTGGCGTGCGCCATGGATTTCTACGCGCATACCGTTGTGAAACTGTACCAATCATTATCCTGTGTATTCAGGAGGTTTATGACGTGTACGGCTTCTTGATGCCATCGCCGTGTCCTGCCACATGTTTACCACGCCATACTTGTTGAATTTGAACACACCACGACAATTTTCAGGGCCTGTTGGACATCTTGCCATGCGTCACGTGAAGCCAACATCTGTTTATTCAGCTGTCAAACCTCGATCAACTTTCTGATGCGAGAAAAATGGGCAATATGCGAAGATGGTAGAAGATAAAGTAACTACAGGTACTTGGAAGAGATGAGGCAAATAGGCCGAAGCTGCCTCGCTTGCGTCGTGCTACACACCCAACGTACTACATAGGGTGTCTGATAGCCACTTGTGTTCTCACTGGATACTGAGGATGTTACCGAGTTTCAAGTGGTCTCCATCGCGTCGTCGGGGAATGTTTCATTGTGATTTGTCGAGCCTCACGCCAGGTCGCCAAAGACCCCTCGCCAAGACAGGGGCGGCCTCGGCGTTGGATGTGAGATCGACAATTGACAGGTTGACCCTAGATCAAGCTGAGCTGCTGATACAGAGGGCGACCTGGGACTAAGAGCATTGACGTCTGTCGGAACTGTCATGTTACGCTCGCGTGATTATTGTTTCCCTACGACACGACCTAGAGTCACAATTCCCGCACTCCTGGCGTCTTTACTCAACTTTGGCAATACATGACGAAGGCTTCGAATGGGATCCAATCATTCCGTCAACATTTTGGCTTAACGCGAGAGTCCAGATTCGCGAAACATTGTGGCACATAAGCGAGCAAGCCAGCCAGCTGCCTGAATCACACTACCTGGCGAGTGTCATGTACGGATACGTTTATGGAATTAGCACAGCTGTCCGGGCATCTCAAGATAGAAAGTCAAGTTGAACGCCAGTCCCGTTTCGCAACGAGAGGCTTGCATACATGCGGCCATCTTCAACTTGACCCGTCTATTCCGCCCGGATCCAATGTAACAAGGGCCGGCTATGCAGCGACGCGTATTTAGTTCCCTCAGCGTGTGAACGGCGTCCAATCGGGAGCGGCCGTTTCTGGGGTAACATATGAGGTCTCACAGACATGCATTCCAGGCGCACATCACCCCGCTCTTGAAGGTCTCTCCTCGAGTTCACATAAGTCGTAGTCTCTCCCCGGAAGACAGAAGATGTCTTCTCCCAGTCGTATGTCTTCCAAATCCATCGAGTCCAACAGCTTACACCACAACCCACCGCCGCAATGGCTGAAATCACCTTCTACGACATCATCCTCGACCCGGCGGCCTATCCCATGTCGCCAAACCCGTGGAAGACACGATACGCGCTCAACTTCGCCAAGGTGCCGTACCGCACGACGTGGGTGCCCCTCTCCCAGATCCCCAAGACGCGCGACTCGCTCCGGCTCTCGGCCAACCGCAAGCACATGGACGGGACCGACTTTCCCACGCTGCCCATCATCCACGATCACCCCACCTCCACAGGGCCGAGCGGCGGCACGTCGGGAGGGGAGGCCGTAGTCGGCGATACCTTTGACATCGCGCTGCATCTGCAGAACACGTACCTCCGGAACCAGGACAAGGCCGCGCAGCTCTTCCCGGGAGACGGCGGCGGGGGGACCGTGGCGCTGCACCGCGCGTTCAACGCCTTTGTGGACCAGATATTCACCTTCAACGGCGCGCCGCTCGGGGGCTGCTACATGCCTTTCGACCCGCGCACCGCCGAGGCCGACAAGGCGGACATGGTGTCGCGGTTCCCTGGCAAAACGAAGTGGGACGAGTTTGAGGTTCCGCCGGGGACGGACGCGAGGGAGAAGATGGTGCGCGATTTTGAGGAGGTTCTGGACACCAAGTTGGGGCCTTGCTACCCTTCTTCCCGGGGGCCCTTCCTGGACGGCCGCGAGACGCCAATGTACGCGGACTTTATCGTCGGCGGCTGGCTGCAGTTCATGAGAGGATGTCTGCCCGAGTGGGACGAGCTGAGGAACAAGTGGTCGGGAGGTAAATGGGGGAGGTTGTTTGACGCTCTGGAAGAGTGGACGGACGTGGACGGTCGTGATGGAGTCGTTCCCAAGAGGCGATAATGTCATGGGTCCAAAGCGAAGGTTATGATTCTAAGCTTTGGCTTCGAATATCAGAAGCTTACCACGGCTGTAGATCAGCAATTGCTTCTTCAACAAGACGTGATGTAATCCTAGTTTGTTGGCTTACCTTGTCTCTACTGGCCAGTCACCTCTTTCAACATGCTGCCATACACCTCCCGCCAGTCTTCCATCAGCAACCACCTTTGCCGGATCGTGAGATCCTGGGGATACAGCATCGTTCTGCAATCGTTGATACGCGCGCCATGGTCGAGAAGTCGGCTGACGAGTGCCACCTGGCCCTCCTCAACCGCCGCGCAGAGCGAAGTGACGCCGTCCATGCCGATATAGTTCACGTCCGCGCCCTCGCCGACGAGGAATTTCGATCACGGCTTCCTGAGCGGATGACGGCCATGAGGGGCCCGTGGCCAAAGTTGGCGTCCGCGTCCGCGTTGATGGGGACGCCGGCGGCGATGAGGTCCAGGGCGCGGGTGACGTTGAGGGCGCCGCATGCGAAGCAGAGGCGGGAGACTTCTTGCTGGAGGAGTTTAGGCTGGAAAAGGCGTATGGCATCTGAGAGGAATGTGGTAGGAGGTCTTCGGTTCCGCTTCCTGTCTGCAGTGACGCACATGATCTTATTCCGCAGTATTTCGACTTGCTTGGTGCTGTAAGGGTGGGTTTGCGGTGAAACTGCCGTGGGTGCTTCCCCGGTCATCGTTTCTCCATCACTTGCGCCGGCCAAGGTCGTTTCGTCAGCTTTTTCTGTGGCCAGATTCCGTATCGTCATGGTCGTTGTTGTCTTCGGGGGCTTTCTTGGGATCCTTCACTTCCATGACCAGGCCGAAACTGTCGACAAGGACGTCATTTTCTTCCTGGCATGTATCGCGAATGTCTTCATAAGATTTCATGGTCTTCTTCCCCATTGTGGTTCTCAACCAGGTGCTCCAACGGGACGCCGTTTGATAGTCTGTGTGTGTGTTTTACTCGACGGATACGGCGACCTACACATGTAAGACAATACGCTAGGAGGAAGCCATTCTTCTGAATACTTCAGCTCTTGGGGCTAGTAGAGAGCAGCAGAAAAGATCCATAATTTTCTCTCGTTTGGCCATGTGGGCGCAGCTGAAGCTAGTTGGACACCGCCAAAGCCACGACTCCCTGACTCGACTGTTGTCTGTGAAGTGGTCAGACGGGCAATCAGAAGCAGAAGATTGACAGAGTGTCTGTGAACGACGAGGCGTCCGTGATCTTCATCGAGAAAGTAATGACATACTCGGCAGGGAGTCTGACGATCGGCAATCAGAAGTCATGAGCCAGTGGTCTGTTCTATCGTCATCAGGTACATGTCCTTGTCTTCTACACACTCAGTCTAATTACAAGAGGCATCACATACTCTCATAGTCACCTTCTTCTATCTTATTACAAACAACCTTCTCAACTTTGACTCCATTCCTAGTACTGGAATCGCCACCTGGGGTCGCTGTCACCAGGCCAGTCCGTCAAATCGCCAATAGCCTTGACCTCTTCAGCCAGGCCCGCGCGTCTCCTGTTCTCGCCCTTGAGCACAAAGTACAGGATCGCGCAGACGGCGATGTTGGCGATGAGGTAGCCCAGGGCGAACGAGTGACCAACAATGTACCGCGGCCCATCATTGGAGCGGTACAGTTGCGTACCCAGAACGGCTCCCAGATTGCCAATCGTAATCTGCATGGCATTCCCGACAGCACGCTTCGTCTGCCCGGACACGTTGATGGCCGGCCAGGAGAGCACGAGGGCGGTGGCAGGGTAGATTCCGCCGGCCGCAAAGAAGGTGCCGAGGTACGACACGCCGGGCTTGCCGGTGGGATCGCTGTTGGCGAGGAGAATGATGTATCCGATCGCAGCAAAGGCGGACGATCCCATGATGAAGAAGGCGCGACGACCGGTGCGCTCCGAGTAGATGGCGATGACGAGCGTCGTCACGAAGGCGAGGGCGTAAGGCGGGATGGTGAGGAGCTGGGCCGTTGCGGCGGTGTAGCCCAAGTTTCGGATAATGGTTGGCTGGGACGGTCAGCCCATCTGCAAGGGAAGATGGTCACAGCGAGAGATGGGAGACTCACGAGGAAGAGAGAAAAGGTGTATAGGGGCAAGCTCATGGTGTGGAAACCCAGGCCGTACAGCCAGCACTTTGGGTCCTTGAGGGCGTCGGCGACGCTGGCCCAGCTGAAGCGCTCTTCGTGCGTGGCATCGCTGTCTGCGGCCAGGCGAGCTCTGATGAAGCGGCGTTCCTTGTCGGAGACGAACTGCGCGGTGTCGGGGTAGTTCTGGATGAACCAAAATGCGCCGATGGCGATGATGACGGTGGCGATACCTTCCTGCTCCGTGTCAGACGATCAAATGCCGGCGGAGAGGTGTTGAGCAAGGGAAACTCACGAGAATGAAGATCCAGCGCCAGCCGTTTTCCCACACTACTCCTCTCATGTGGCCAATACCCTGGCCAAGTCAGCTTCTGTCAAGTAATTCAACAGATGTGATCAAAGTCCACCTACCCAGGCCAAGATACCGCCGAAAGCACCAGCCAGCGAAGCTGCACTGAAGAACAGCGAGATGCGGTACTGGCGCTCGCGGCGTCTATACCACATGGAGAAGTAGAAGACGACACCCGGGAAGAGACCGCTCTCGGTGACACCGAGGAAGAAGCGGGCGACGAAGAAACCGGCCATGTTGGTGCAGATACCCATCAGCGTGGCCACAACGCCCCAGGCCACAGTGAGGCTCGGAAGCCAGAATCGGGGGGTCGTTCTCTTGAGGATGATGTTGCAGGGAATCTGTGTGATGTGAGTTATTGAGCATCGTTGCCGACAAAGGGATGCCTTACTTCGAAGAGAACATAACCGATGAAGTAGATGGTGAGACCGGTAAGATACTCATTTCCAGCTAATGACAGTCAGATAACCGCAACGACCCGGCAAGCCGGGAAACTCACTCATGTGGAGGTCGTCTAAAAGACCCTCGATTCTCGCGTTGCCAACTATCTCCTCGTCAGTCGAGTCCAACTACTGCTGCCGTTGGCAACCCACCATTGGATCTGTCGAGAAAGGACAACAAGTACAAAATACCGACCGCCGGCAGCAGCTTCGCGTCGAGTTTCCGCAACAACGTCTTCTCGTTGACGCTCTCTTCCCCGAGCTCTGCCTCCGAAGGGCTGTCGGCTCCGCTGATGTCGTTCGCGGGGGCGTCGAGGGCCTTTTCGGGCGGCAGGTCCGCTGCCTTGTGCGCGCTCATCTTGGACGTCGAGTACGCGTGACTTTGGCACCTCCTGAGTTGTGGTCTTTCTGTCGAGTCGTGATAACGTTCAGTTTGGAATGCGGTCTCGTCGTTCACGTCGTCGGCTTTTACGCGAGATGTGTGTGGGAACTTCAGTCGAAAAACTCTACGTCCGAACGCACGGCTTTTCAATGCAGCCCCAGACAGAGGCAACCAGACAGCCGGTGTCAAATATTTGGGGGGTGGGCTCTCAGATTGGCGAAATGGAGGTCCTCCTCCTCTCTCTTTCCCCTCGGTTAACGTTAGGTAGTGATTGTGTCAAGCCTCCTGCTGTCTATTCACTGGTGTTTTCCCAGGTCTCCATGGCATCATCAATGGATGATGACATTCTCCGGCGCGTCATCCCCTTTCCATCTTAGCTGCCGTTGAGCATGGTTGCCGTCGGGTGGATTGCGCCAGCGACGGTGGATGATGAAACAGATTTGTGTTGAACGTGATTGGCCGGGACTGTCCAACTTGGGGATCACGACATGTCCAAGACGATTGCGACATCAGCCGACCGGGGGTTCGCTTCGACATGTTCTCCAATCTTGACGACGACCCCCCAATAGTGACGCGAGCCGTGGATCTTTGCTGAAAGAACTTGGCTCTCTTGGCAACTTTAAATAAAGGACCCCACGGCATTCCAATTACGGCAGACTCTTGTTTCTCCGCGCACGATGTTCTCGTCTTTACAACTGCCGGGTGCCGCTAGTGTGGGGCTACCGGAGCCGGGTCCGGAGAAGACCCACCCATCCGAGCCCGTAGAGCGCCGGCCGAGATCTCCACCCATCCCCGAAGCGACCTGCGGACTGCTGCCGGTGTTGTCTATCGGGTGACATTCGTCATCGGGCACTACATTCATACAGCTCGAAGGCGATGACTCGATGTCCCAGGATCGTCCATGGAACGGCAAAGAGGAACTATTCTTTTTTTTAAGCACACCGACCATTTCCGTGTTCGAACTGCGTAATCTCCCAGGCGCATCTTCAAACTCGTTCAATCTCATCACAGCCGGTGACGGAGCATTCAAGCCTCGACAGTCTGCGCAGAGCAACAAGCTCATCAATCGAATCCACTTGCTGGGCATTGTCTCCAGTGTCAGCAGCCTGTTTAAATCCCTAGAAAGGCCCGCATCGAAGTTGAGCTCAGAAACTTGGTTTGGCGTGTCAACTGACGAAAGCAGCGCGATTCTAGGGATGGGTCGAACTCCTACACCCAGTCGTGAGTCGATACGAAACCCATTCAGAGGACACCTGGACATTGTCCTCGGCAAGCGCGGATCATACCGCGTTTGCGTGCCACAAACGAGTGTTTGTTCGTCACCATGACATGACGTGGTGCTCGGTGGTTGGCGCCCTCGCGGCATATATAGACATGCAGCTCAAGAATCCTCGCTCGCCTGATTCTTTCGCTCACACTTTGGCACTTTGATGAAAACAGTCTTTCACAGAGCCTAACATGAAGTGACTAACATCCCTCAACTCGAGCAAACACCATGTCCTCATTCGGTTTCCACACGACCAGCGAGGAGGTCGCCTCAGAGTTTGCAAACCAAATCAAAGGTCGCACGTTTCTCATCACCGGCACATCCGACGGCGGTCTCGGTGCGCACGTCGCCATCACGCTTGCCATTCACGGCCCGGCCGCTCTCATACTCGTCAGTCGCACGCGCGCCAGAACCGAGCCCACAATCCGCAAGGTCCACGCCGTCAACCCCGACGTCGTCGTCCACTTCGTCCAGTGCGAGCTGTCAGACTTTGACTCGGTCCGCAACGCGGCCGCGGCTATCCACGACCTGCCGGTTTCCAAGATTGACGTCCTTGTCAACAATGCCGGCGTCATGGCCCTCGAGGAGTACACCCGCGACAAGCAGGGTTACGAGCTCCAGCTTTCCTCGAACCACCTCGGGCACTTCCTGCTCACGAACCTGATCGTCGCCAAGGTCGTCGCCGCAGGGCCGGGGTCGCGGATCGTCAACGTATCCAGCGACGGCTACCGCGTCAGCTTCTTCGACTTTGACGACTGGAACTTTTCAAAGGGCAGGGCATACCACGACCTAGTTGCCTACGGGCAGAGCAAGACGGCCAACATTCTCTTCTCCGTCGCACTGGCCGAAAGGTTCGCGGGCAGGGGCGTCGTTGCGCTGTCGGTGCATCCCGGGGCCGTCATGTCGACCGGGCTCGTGGCGCACATGCAGATAGACAACCTCGTGGACCGGCTGTACGAGGCTGCGCTCGGTACGAACGGCAGGCAGACTTTTGCGGCGGAGCCGAGCGAGAAGACTCTTTCCCAGGGAGGGGCGTCGTTGTTGGCCGCTGCGCTCGATCCGGCTTTTGAAGGGCAGAATGGTGCATATATCAAGGACTGCAAAGTTGTCGAGACGCTGGAATATGCGCATAGCCCCGAGCTGGCGCAGAGGCTATGGGAGCTGAGTGAAGAGCTGGTGGGAGACCGGTTCAAGCAGCCGACTCGTGTGCGAGAAGCATAGTGTCGAATAGTTGCAACGTGCTTCCGACTACCATGCGGCTACTTTCGCCACTTTATCGCCAGTTACTCAAGACTCAAGTTCATGCAACTTCAAGCCTGACCTCCGACGTGAAATCTTACCACCAAACCTCTGCTCACACTGCGAGAGTATCCAGCACCACAGAGCACGGAAATTAAAGAGGTAAGAATTGTCAGACAGAAGGAAATGCCCGAAAACTTGCTCATTATGTATAGTAAAAGAGAAAACCGACAATTCGTTACTTGGGCGTGAGAGCTGTGTCTGGTTCAGACGTATGTGTCCGATACCCCAAGATGTGGTACAGCTGGGCGTTTCGTCATCAACAACGAGGAAGATGCCGTAGGTTGCCCTTCTTCAGTCTTTCTTGATCATAAGTGGCGAGCCTTTTGAACGGCTACAACCAGCTTCTTCGGTGTATTTCGTCCTGGTCAGTAGTATTGTAGCCTTAGATGGGACCTATGTGTACAGTAACGAGGACCAAAATAAGCGAGTATTGACCAGAGTCGACCAAGTAGCCCGTTGTTCGCTACATATCCCACAGTCACCATGAACAACGCTATACAGAGCCTCATCAAACATGAATACTCATGTCCCACGCCATGGCCGGAGTCGTTCCTGAACACCCAGAGCCAGCGATAAACTACCCCTAAATGACGTCGGACAACTAGCTCAGCAGCCCACGTCAAAGGCGACAAAGGTCTGTCCATCAGCAGGAGGAGGCAGGGCGGAAGCCGCGACGTTGAAGAGGCGGCACTGGGCGGGGTCACTGGCTGAGGGCTCGCCAAACTCGATACTGGAGAACCCGTTAGTCAACCCCATGTGAACCGTGTACAACTTGCGACTCACGCCTGACAACCGGCAGTCTGCCTGCAGAGAGCCAAACAGTCCTCCTGCGTCGCAACGTCGGCCCTGGTCAGGACGGGAGACGGACTGATTCCCGCCAGGCCAGCAGGAGCGGCACCGTAAACATCCCGCTTCTTGGCACCCTGACCACCCCCACCCTCCGCGTTCTCATCGCCATCACCACCACCAATCTGGCCGGCCTGTCCGTCATCAGGGTTCGCGCCATTGTTGTTGGTCAGGGTGGGAGCCGCGGTGGGCACGCCCGCGCAGGCCCCGTCAAAGACGTTGAGGTTGGCGTTGGACTGGAGGCGGGATCTGGGCGGCGGAGACGGCGTAGAGAAAGCACTCGGTCACGGTTCCCGGCACGGGGAGGCCGAAGACGAAGCTCAGGCACCCGGCGGCCGCGGCGCAGAGGTTCAGGCGTCCGCGGTGGCGGAGGCGGAGGTGAGGATGGAGGAGATGGCACGTTGAAGGTCTGGGGAAAAGCGTGCAGATGGATGTGGACTTGAGCGAAGGCATGATGGTGTGAGTGAGGGTTGGTGTTTGCGAGTGATGGTGAAGAGGAGATTGCGACTTCAACGTGGTAGATACTGTCTCTTGTGCTCGCGGAAAGTCTACATTGTCAACCTCTTGCCCCTATTCTCGCATCATCTGACTGAAGTCCAACAGAATACTGGACTAGACAGATGCATCGTGAGGTTTCAACGGTGCCCTCTCTCGGGACTTGTGGGTGGACAACATGATGGTCGTCCGGATGTTACGCCACGAGAGGGAGGTTTTCATCATAGCCAGAGCTGCATTGCAAATTTGAAGCAAGGGACCGTCTTTGGCGTGATGTCTGACGTTTGGCATCGCTGGAGCTCTACAGCCTCAGTGGAGTTGTGGTAATCAGAACATGTCCACATATTGAATTTGAGACTGTGTCCCTGAAAAGGGGTTTCTCCGTCAAGTTCACGGCCTTGTTTTATGTTTTCATGCTTGCATTCATGTCTCAAGAGACCATATACGGCTCCAAGTTGATTGAGACTGCAGCTGGAGCCTCTGGGGCTTATCCGAGGTCGATCATTTGCGAGATGTGCGAGACGAGACAAGATCAAACCTCACGAGTTGGGGCTCTCGAAACGCAGCGTACAGGGGCGGTTATCCAAGCATTTGCCCGACGTCCAACGTTGCTCGCTTCTGCACGAATAAGAAGCAGCTGAGCACAAGCATGACAGCAGCCTGGTCCCTCGCAGGGCCATCATCGGCCGAAGCGACGACGATACCAGGGGTCGTTGACGATCTGGCATCACCCCTGGCTCGCAGCTGTCCCAAGCTCTCTCTCCCCCCCACATCACAGTAACAATCTCCCATCGCAACAAGCCTCAGGGTCAGGGGTCATCCCTCGTGCCTGGGTAAACGTTTCTGCACGTCACTTCTCCTTCTGTGCCGCGTGTCCGACGAGGGTATCCCGTGCTGTCGGGTGGGCTCGGCGTGAACTGCCGTCGGGCGTTTGACTAATCAAGCTTTTTGAGGCATTTTACCCGCGATGGA
This sequence comes from Colletotrichum sidae, assembly GCA_004367935.1. Taxonomy (NCBI): domain Eukaryota; kingdom Fungi; phylum Ascomycota; class Sordariomycetes; order Glomerellales; family Glomerellaceae; genus Colletotrichum; species Colletotrichum sidae. The sequence goes on from QAPF01000035.1 coordinate 190,396, forward strand.
CACGGCGGATCGCGGCGGAGTCGACCCTGCAGTAGTCTTTTCGGCAGAGGTCTGTTTGCTCCCGGAGATATGCTTGCCTTTGATGGTTAACTGTATCGGTCATGGACGCGGAGGTTGAGGCGGGGGTCCTGTAGGGCCTGCCCATGAAGCGGGATTACCTTGGGCCGGTAGAGAGAAACATGGGCCATCACCAGTGAGGCTGTGTCTGCCATGCTTGACGAGTCCCCTTCGGGCCGTCTGTGCCTTTGGATGGCTGAGTGCGCACGGCAGGTGACGAATCCATCCATTGGGGGCTGAGTGTCAGCAAAGGGGATCAGCTACGACGTATCACCGGCACACGTGGCAAGATTGTAACCTCAATGACCATCGTGAGGGTAGTATTCGAGCTCGTCATCGCAAAATGTCCAAAATAGAAGTCGCGTCTGTGAGCGTATCCATCGGCGAAGGCTGTTAAAGTTGCGGGGTGGTGGTGGTTTGCGCAGATGAGGATCATCGTGGATTCCGCCGAGCTTCCACATCCCGCCCTTGGTCCCGGTCCCGGTCCCGGTTCAGGGAGCACGACTCGTGCAGGCTACCTGACTGAACCTTGCCGCAACGCGATGTCATGATAACAAACCTACGATGCCTCTGCATGGGCAGAGATTACGGTTCTTGGCGTCTTTTGGGGGTCAGCAGCAGGGCCGCGGGTTGTGTGCGAGGAGGCGGTGATGAATGTTCTTCCGGTGGGTGTCAGAGGCGACACCAGTAGTGTTCCATGGACAATCGTCAAAGAGCCATAATCTGACATTTCAAGCGGATAATAATGACACCGTAACATCTTGCTAACAGTATCCTGTCAGATTGGTAAGAGCAGATTCACGACTTGCGGAGAACAGTTGGACACAGAGCCGGATCACAACTGCTGGATCGCATGTTTAAGTAATGATAAAGCACAAGTCAATGTCGGTATGAGATTAATTACCACGTAGTGAGACATGAAGTGACTTCAAGTCCAACGATAGGAAACATCTGTAACCGTATACACGAGGACAAATCGAGTGTAGGTCGGTTTTGCAACAGCCAAGATTCAATCACATCATGATCACCCCGAGGAATCACTCAAAAAAGACCCAAGATTAAGAATCAAGACCATTGTGTTCAACTCGAATCTGAATACACAAAAACGCAACCCCGTTCGCCGTGCAGACTCTAGGAAAATCCACGCCCGAGCACCCCATCACAAGTCCCCCCCGTGCGACCCTAGACGCCAGAGTCCTCCTGCTCGATGGAGTTCTCCTCCTGAAAGGCGGACCACGTGCCGCACGCGTCGTCGAGGGCGGCGGCGTCGGTGATGGCCGCGATCTCGCCCGCGCGCTCGACGAACTGCATCGAGAAGCCCTCGGAGGTGTGCCAGCCGATGTGGCAGTGCATCAGCCAGGCGCCCGGGTTGTCCGTCTCCCAGGCCATGACGAGGTAGCCCGACGACGGCAGCATGGCGGTGTCGCGGCGCGGGGGGTTCGCCGTGGCGAGGGCGACGGAGCCGCTCGAGTAGGTGCCGGAGCCCTGGGCGAGGACGAAGAAGTCGTGGCCGTGGAGGTGGATGGGGTGCGGGACGGCGAGGGCGGTCTCGACGACGAGGTAGACCCACTGGTTGGCCTCGGTCAGCTCGATGACGGCGTCGTCCGTCTCGTACGAGGTGCTGCTGTTGTTGGCGAGGACCTGCTGCAGCGTGGGGTTGGCCCAGTCGACGAGCATGCTGGTGCTGTTGAGGGACCACTTGAAGAGGCCGGCCGTGTTCTTGGCGACGGTGGCGCTCTCGAGGTCGTCCCAGTTGGCGGCGGACACGGTCTTGCTGACGTAGGGCACGAGGTTGGCCGTCTCGTCGTCGCAGCTGTCGGTGTAGGTGTAGCCCGCGGTGGTCGGGGTGGCGTAGGTGCCGGCGGCGTACGAGACGACGCCCTTGATGTTGTCGGTGCTGTCGTTGTCGGAGCAGGCGGCCTGGGGGATGGCGCGCATCCAGAAGTTGTCGGCGGCGGCGGCCTGGTCGGCGGTGACGACGACGTCGTAGCGCTGGCCCATGCCCATGTCGAGCACGGTCGTGGTGTAGGGCTCGACGGGGACGAGGTCGGCGGCGATGACGAGCATGGTGTGGTTGTCGATGGAGAACTTCCAGTGGGTGTCGACGGCGGCGTTGACGAGGCGGATGCGGTACGAGGTGCCCGAGGCAAAGGTGACGTTGAAGCGGGACCCCGTCTGGGCCGAGTCGCCGTCGTCGCCGTAGACGTTGGTGCCGTTGATGAGGCCGTTGTCCAGCGTCGGCGGGCCGCTCGTCTCGGCGCTCGAGTAGAGCTCGTCGACCGTCTGGTGGTCCCAGTCGTTGAGGAAGAGCACGCCGAGGTCCTCGTCGTAGTTGGCCGTGGCCGGGCCGTTGATGACGATGCCGCCAAAGATGCCCTGCCACGCCTGCAGCGCAAAGTGGGAGTGGTACCACGTCGACCCGTACTGCGTCGCCCGCCAGGTGTAGGTGACGCTGCTGCCGGGGGCCGTGGGGCACTGCGTGATGGAGCTGACGCCGTCGGCCGAGTTGGTGAAGTTCTGGCGGATGCCGTGGAAGTGGATGCTGGTGCCGTTGTTGGACGTCGTCAGCGAGTTGGTGACGTGGACGGTGACGGTGTCGCCCCAGTCGGCGAACAGAGTCGGCCCGGGGATGCTGCCGTTGACGGCCATGGCCGAGCGGGAGACGCCGTCGGGGGAGACGGTGACGTCCGTCAGCTCGAGCCAGTACTCGCGCGTCACCCCCGTGTCGGGCACCTCGGTGGCGTAGTCGGTGTCGATGGAGTAGTCACACCACGCGGTACGGGTGCTGGCCGTGTTGCCGCTGCAAGCCGCGCGAGGGAAGAGGTTGGCCCTGGGAAAGGAGCCGGAAGAGAGACCGGGCAGGGCAGATGCTAGAGAGCCGGCGAGGGCACCGGCCAGGAGGAGAGACTTGATCATGGTGATGGTGGATGGATGGTGTGAGATGTGCCAAGGGGACCTATGTAAGGTAGCAAAAGAATGACGGTTTGACACAAGCTGGACAGCAAGAGAAAGAGTGTGTCTGAGAGAGAGAGAGAGAGAGAGAGAAAAAGAGTGTGAGAGAGGGAGAGAGGGAGGACCAGAGAGCAAAGAGCAAACGAGAGCACAGCCAAACTGAGCTGGTTGGTGAGGAGAGAGTGGGAATAGCATCAAGCACCGCCGGGTCACGATATGTTTAAGTATCCGGCGCGGTTGACGGCGTCCCGGACCGCACGAGAGACGGATGCTAAGAACTCTATTACCCCAGCGATGGCATCGTCCTCTGTCGTGCCGTGTGCCCCCTTTGCTGTGCTGCTCGACAGTATCGGGGCCGCCTCGACCGTCGAGGCTCCATGTCTGTCGTCGGACTAGCCCCAGTAGCCAAAGATCGTCATGCATAGATTGCCGGATTCGGCGAGGGCAGCCATACTGGGTAGATTGCGTACCACGTAGTATGGAGGTGGTCGTCATGTCACGATGATTCCCATGTCGATGATGTTTACAAGCAATGGCAGGTGTTTCTGAGATAGACCCCTTTGCGAACCATGCGCGGCTGGATTGGGAACGTCAGGGTTGTACGTGTAAGCCACCCGCAGCTGGGCTGACTCGTCACGGCTAGAGTTATCTCCCAATGCGACGGTGGTCGTCGGCGAAGGGGAGGGGATGCCGGCCGGGAATAGGACTGGATCGATCATTGCCCCGCAGCCCGCCGCAGCCTTGCAGGGCCATAAGAACCTCAGATACCCAAAAGTCACCGAGGTAGAAGGTGAGAGGGGATCAGAGGGGACGTGTTGAGGTGAGGGTCCGGAGAGCCGGCACGGCTGTCCCCTGAGCCCCTTGGAGCCGGCCATGTCCGGTGTGGCCTGAAAATCTTGTAAAAATGCGTTATGATTATTCTAAGTATGTTGCCCAGCAGGCGGTACTAATGTAGCTAATTGTTTCTTATGTATATAACGGGGCTTACCCTTATTAGGTATACTTAGTTATCTAGGTCCTCTATAAACTACCTAGGACTAAAATTAACTAACCTAATCAACTTAGAAAATACTAAAACTTCCCTATCTCCTATATTACTTTATAATCTTCCTCTATTTCTTTATTAATAGTCTTCTTAATTCTTCTATTTCTATATTTCATATTCTTAAGAATACTTAGTATTAGCTTTCTTTATATACTTACTTATTTTATTTATATATTAATTTTAGTATTTTAAATATTTAGTTTAAGATAGATTAAAGCTAATTAATAAATCTCTTAAGTTATAAATAGAATTTTTTTAAATAAGATATATAAATCTTTCTAGTTTTATTTTTATTATTTTCTTCTTAATTTAAAATATAATAAATTACTTCTATAATTATATTAATAATTCGTTTTAAACTATTCTATAAAATTTTAAATTTCGACTTATTCTTCTTATTTTTATTTTCCTTTTTATAAATAAACTTTCTTAGTTAGAAATTCTATAGTAGAATAGAGGATTCTATAATTAGTTCTACTAATTTGGTATATATATATTATAGTTAATTTTTTATCTTTTTGTATATATTAATATAATTAGTAATAGTAATTTCTAATTTAGTTCTAATTAGGCTAATTTCCTATTTTAATATTATAAGTCTAATATTTCTTTTGAAATTTTTAAGAAGTTTAAGTATTAAGTCGATCCTTTTAATTCTTATATCTAGTTTTAAAGTATTATAGTTTATTATAGTTATATTAAGTAATATTCTAATATTTAGTATAAATTTTAAATTAATAATATATATTTAGTCTAGTACTTTCTTATGCTATATTACTTAGTTTTAGATATTAATTATTTATATTTATTTTCTTATTAGGTTAGATAAGATTTTAATGACTTACTTAACGATTCCTATTAATTAAGGGTATATAATAGGTCTATAGATTATTCTAATTCTATAATATTTTGTTAGTATATAGAATTTTATATTATTAAAGTAGGATTTATTATTAGAATAAATTACTTTAAGTTATTTAAAGTATAATAACTATATAAATTCTTAAGTATTATAAATAGAGTTAGTATTAGTTTGGGTAAGTATTTATAAAGTGATATATTTTATAAAGTAGTTTATTCTTATTAAGATATATTTTAATCTATTTTTAGCTATTAGTTTAATTTTACTTATAAAATTAATAGTTATTATTAACTAAGGTGTAAATATTGTAATTTTCTAAAGGTTGTTATAATTTAGTTAGGGTCTGTATAGTTAGTATATTTTATGAGATTTTAAGTATTCTATAATATTTTATATTCTTAATAGTTAATAAAATCTTTTTTTTAGGATAGTTATTATTATAAGTTTTTTGAAATATCTTCTTTTATTATAAACTTTCTATAAAGCTTCTAGTACGTTCTTATAACTAATATATATTACTAGGTTATTATCCTTTTTAGTATATTCTAATTAGAAGTTGTATATATAGAAAGATAGTATATATTTTTTAATTAATTATTAGTAATTTCTTATCTATTCCTTAGTAGTATTTTTTCCCTTAATAAGTACTTATATAATATTACTATATTAATTTAATAATCCTTATTTTAATAATAATTCTTATTTTAAGGTTTCTTAGTTTTCTTTATAGATCTCTACTTTTTAGAAAGGTAAGATTAATTAGAAGTAGTTCTATTAAATAGTAAGTTATATTATATTCTTATTATCTTTTAAGTTTACTTTTAGTAATTCTAATATGCTTTTTTCTTTTTCTATACTATTATAACGTCTTTCCCTAATATCTTATTAGTTTAATTTAGGCTAAATATTAGTATTAAAAATTAATTAGTAATTATAAATTTCAATTTTAAAAATAAGTTTTTCTTTAATAAGATATAGTTTATCCTATAGGTATATATAAAGTTTATTTAAACTGTTTACTATATAGATAACTTTACTTATATTTAGTTTATAAATATGTAAGATATTACTTTTAATAAGTTTTTCAATCCATTTTACTATTTTATTATATACTTTATTATAATTATTTATAATTTAAATAATACTCTGATAATTAGTATAAATAAAGATTAGATATAAGTTTATATTAATAAATTATTATACTTCTTTTAAAATTCTTATAATAATAAATATTTCTTTTTTTAATATTAAATATTTCTTCTCTTAGTTTAGTAGTTAGAAAGATATCTATATAATTAATAAAACCCCTTTAAAATTTATATTAATAATAATTATACTAATTAGGATATTATTAAGGAATTATATTAAAATAATACTTATTATATAAATACTTATATTAATCACTAGATAGAATTAGGTAGTTAAACTTACTCTATAAGTAGTATTATCCTATATAGTATTATATAATATGTTTAATATATCTTTATACTTTTATATTTACTATAGCTTTTCCCTAGGTATCTATTCGTACTATATACTTTTTCTTCCTATCTTTATTTACTTCTAGGTTTCTTTAAAAAAAGTAGTTTTTAGAATAATTTTAAAATTAGTTCTATTAAATATGAATTTCTAAATAAATAGTATTAAGTAGATAAATTTTAAGAGTTTATTTTAGAATTATAATAGGGTTTTAATAAATTCTTTTTTCTACCTTATAAATTTCTTATAATATTATATTAATAGTCATATTTTCCTATTAGTAATCTTAAATCCTACTAACTTAAGCTTATTAATGAAGAATCTTATCTTCTTTCTATATAATAAAATTAATACTTATACTACTTTTAGGAAGTAGTAGTAGTAGAGAAAATAAAAGTAATTTTTAAAAGTTTTTGATATATAGTTATAATTATCTATATAAATAAATAGGTTTATATTGAAATATGGAAAGTATCCTATTAGGGAGGGGATATATTTACTATTAATATAGTAATATCTAAAGATAATATTATTAAACTTAGTATAAATAGATAGTATTTTTATAAAGCTTTAGGTTATTCTAATATACTTATATATACTATTAGGTTTAATAATAATAGTTTTATATCTATTACTTTCTTAAATAAAGATATTTTAAAACTTATTTAATATATTAGTCTAACTATATATTCTTAACTTCTTATAGAAAATAGAATCTATATTAGTCTCTAAGTTGTAATAGGAGTATATAGGTTTTAATATATTACTATTTACTAGTTAGAAATTATAAATAATCTTTAATATTCCTAACTTATTAATATATTTTTAAAATAGTATATTTATACTTTATTCTTAATTCCCTCGAAATTATTAGATAATAGATACTCTTTCTATCTCTAGAAAAATAATTACTATAAATACCTTCTTAATTCTAATATATTTTATCTACCTTTAAATTTTAAAAATTATTTTTAAAAATAGGTTAATAATATATTTAAAAAGATTTATCTATATAATTTTAATAAGAATCTTAATAAAATAATTTTTAAAAGTATAATAGAGTTACTTAACTTTTACTTACTATTCTAGTATTTCTACTATATTACTAATATAGATATCTAAAGTATTAAACTAAATATTAATATTATTTTTATTTATATTAAATAGTTTTTAGAATATAGGTATCTTTTCTCTTTCTAATAAGTTATTAAAGAAGTTTAGTTTATTTATTAAAAATATAGGTATTAAAGTAGTTTACTATATTCTATCTTCCTTTTTAAATTACTTTTAGTTATCTAAACTTAGGTTGCTTCGTATTACTAATAGTAAGAAGTTACTAATATTTTTTAGATTAAGCTTAGTTTAATTAGAGTCTTTAGGTTTTTATATATTAGTATTAACTTCTTCCCTTAAGAAAATATCCTTACTAGATTTATTATACTATAGATTTCCTAACTTTATATATTTTTAATAATTTATATTAACTCTCTATCTATTAGGAGTAGTATAAATGTTATTAGTTTATAAGAGTTATCTATTATTTACTTCTAGGTTTCTTATTATTTTAGTTTTTCTCTAGAACTAACTCTAAAATATTATATTATATCCCCTTTTTTAATATAGTAATTTATAATTATCTATCTAGTTTATATAATTATTATTACTATTAAAATTAGGTAGGGTTTTTTGTAATTAGTTAAATCTTATATCTTACTTTTTATTAACTTTTCTTTACTAGTTCCCTAGAGTATTAAGAACTAATAGTAAATTTATTAGTTTTTCTATTAGTAAGATTATTAATTCTAATATAATTCTAGTAACGTCTTAGTTATAACGTCTTAAGATAAACCTATTCTTTACTAAATTATAAACTTTCCTTCTATTTTATAATTAGTATATTTATATTTTCTCTATTTTTAATATTATCTCTATATATAAAGTATTTATATTTTCTATTCTCTAAATATTAATATATATTAATATAAAAAGGTTTCTACTTAAAACTTTTCTATATATAGGTTTATATACTTAGTATATCTCTTATATCTAATACTTTACAATTTATATATAGTTTATATTTATATTCTAGTTGACCTTAATATGCTAAGTATGAACTTCGTTTTAATTAGTAGGTATTTTACTATATTCTCTAGATTTAGATACTACTATATATATTTAATTAGTTTCTTTTAGGTATTAGTTTTAAAATAGAGATTTTAGAAAAAGGTTCTAAAGATATTCTAGAGGTTTTAGGTTTTTATTAGTTTGTTTTAATAACAGAAAGTTTAGAAATAATTCTCTAATTTATAGTAAGGAATAATAAAAATAGTTATTATTATTACTATTACTTTTAATATATATAATATTTTTCTATAATTTTATATTATTTTCTTTTATATTATCTAGTAATAAATATTAAATATATTATAAGAATTTATTAAAAATATTAATATTATAATATTATTATTTATTCCTTATTATTACTTTACTAAATATTATAGGAAAAATATAATAAATAAGAATAATATTATCTATTATATTATCTCATATTAATACTTATTAATAAAAAATCCTTATTCTCCTATCTATTATATCTATAATATATATATAGTTATTCTCCTAATATAATAATAAGCTTTTTAATAAGCTGTAGTTTATTATTCTAATAAAATAATAGTATATCTTAGTAGCCTTCTAGATATTATACTAAAGAGTTAGTTTTTTAAATTACAGAATAGCTTATATAGCTTCTCATACTAAATCTTTAGGTACTCCTTAAATTCCCTTATAATTACCTTATTATTATTATCTCCTAAATCTTTATCTTCCTACTTATTATAATACTTATAGTTATACTTTTTAATTTCTTTTTAGATTTTAAAGATCTTTAGGGAAAGTTTAATTTAAATTTCAGACTTATTACTATTAGTTCTATAAATATATAAGACTTCTTTCTTATAATTAATTACTATATTTATTTTTTAATACTACTACTTTCTAAATAGTAAGTCTTATTTATCTAAATACCTAAAGATATAAATTTAGACTATACTTTTAATTCCCCCTATAAAGATTTTAAATAGATTAAAATATCTAATAATACTCAATTTTCTATCTACTAACTTAATAATTATTAGTTATTCTATCTTAATAACTAGGAATTCGTATTTTTTAAGAAAATTAGAATTAATAATATTATATATAGATCTAGAGTTAAAAAAGATTATTCTAGTCTTAATATCTTAAATTCTTCTATCTATATATCCTAATAGAATAAGAACTCCTAAATTTAAAAACTAGGTAATATTAAATATCAAAATATTATCTCTATTAATATTTATATCCTTATTCTTCTTTAGCTAGGTATTAATAATTAGTCTAATATAATAATTTAATTACTATATTTTTATTTTTCCTCTCTTTAAACTTTCTTCTATCTAAATAAATTAATTAAAATCTAAGTAAACTTATAAGCTAATTTATAGTAATTATAGTATAATCAATATATATTTTATATCTATTAGTATTTAGCTTATCTCGAATTTAGAAATACTATATAATTTAGTAATTTGAATATTTTTTAGTATTCTATTCTTAGTTAGTTTTATAATTAGAACTAGAGAGTTATTAGTATTAATAGGGGTCTAATAATTCTATAGTATTTATCTTTAGCTAATATTAATAGGGTAGTTAACCTATTTTCTAATATTATCTATATCTATATTAATATACTTAGTATCTACATTATCTATATTTTTATTATTATTAAATATAAAATTAGGGTTCTAATAGCCCTATCTGTAAGTAGGTCGTAATTCTAATATATCTTATTAATCTATTTTTACCTAGTTATAGTTATACTTAGCTTAGTATTACTTAGTTTTTTTACTATTAGTCTAATAATCCCTTTTTAAGATATTATTAAGTAGTCTATAGGTTTAGTTAATAGGTCGAGTTTTCTCTTTTTACTATATTAATTCTTTTACTACTATATTAACTTTATTATTACTATTTTTACTAAATTTATCTTATTTAGTATAAAAAATAGTTCTTATCTAAAAATTAATAGGTAAAATTACTTAATTATACATAGTAGTATATATACTTTTTCTATAGTAAGTAATTAAGAGAATAGCTTTAGATATCTTATAAATCTAAATATTATTAATTAAGACTATCTAATCGTCTTTATTAACTTCTATAATCTTACCTAAGTTCTAGCTATCTTTCTATATAATAAAGATTTATCTAAATATGAAATTTACAACTTTTCTAAACTATTCTTTTTTTAATCTAAGTATTTTAATCTTATTTTTTTCTTACTTCTCTTTATTTATATTCTAATTTCTACTTTTTTTATAATTTTTAGGATATATAAGAGTTCTATATTTTTATTCTCTATAGTTAAAATATTAATATAACTTATTAAAAATAGTATTATACTAATTTAATAAATTATTATAAGGTTTACTATTCATTCTACTTCCTAACTAATAAGTTTAACTTTTATTTTAAACTTTCTATATAGTAATATTAATTAATAATTTATATAGTTTATTTTATATTTTTTTTCAACGTTTTGCTATCTATAGTTATATTTTCTCAAAATAAGTAAGGTTATTTTTATTTTTATTAAAGTCTATATTTTCTAATTTAATTATAATTAGGTTATAATAAGTTTTAATATAAATATAAAGTTTTTTTAAAGTAAAATTATCTATTAGAATATTAATATACTACTTAATTTTTTTATCTATATATAGATAATTATATACTTAGTTTTATAAAGTTTTATCTTTCTTATTATTATATATATATAGTAAGATATAGTATATTAGTTTAATTGAGTATTTTATTAGAATTTTAATATCTAACTTTCAAGCTTATTTTAGGTATATAGGGATTATCTCTCTTATTTTTCTCGTAAAGTTAAAAGTTTTAGATAATATGAGAGTGTTAACTTTAGGTTCTTATTTTTCTAGGTATTTTGTAATAAAGGCTTTAGAGATTTTCTCTTAGTTGTATCTGGTTTTAGAGATCTATTTGTCTTACTTACTACTAGTATCTCTTTAACTAGGGAGATTGTATTGAATTTTATTATGAGGTTTTATTATATAGGAGATAACTTGTCTATATCTAGTGTGTTTTGAGAATGATTATGTTTTTTCTTGATGGGACTCTGAAGTTTACTAGATGATATACTATTTGTCTTATTAATAAGTTGTAGGATATAAGATATATATTATTATAATATATATAGGGGGGGTTAGATTTCTTAGGGGTTCTTATTTTATTATAGTAGTAATAATTTAGAGCTAGTATGAGTTATTAGATAAGTTATTAAATAAGTTAGGTTAATTAATTTTATAAGGATATCTTTAGTAGTTTTATATATTTTAAGGTAAAATATAATAACCTGGCTATAAGTAAGTATAAGTAATAAAAAACTAGGGTTCTTAATAAAAATAAATATTATAATATTAATTCTTAATAGCTATTAAGCTAGTTAATAATTAGTTTAATTTTCTTTTCTAATAATAGTTATTGTTTTAGTTAAAATTCTATAGGAGTTATATATTATAGTAGTATTTAGAAATCCTAAGTACTATATAACTAATTACTTTATTCTTTACTTTCTATTTTATTTTACTTACTTTATACTTTTTATTACTAAATAGGTACTACTAGGTAATAGTTTTCTTTCTAAATTATTTTTTCCTATTAGTAAGTAAGGAGTAATTATAATTATAAATAGTTAGATCTCTTTATTTATTTATTTTAGTAATTCTTATTATTTTAAATAATATAGGTTTCTTAGTTTTTTATAATAGGGTTATAATTAGTCTATTTTTAGGGACTTTCTTCTATAAATTCGTATTATTTTTTATTTTCCTCCTTAGTAAATATGTATTTATAGTAATAGGTCTTTTTTAAGTAGAGGAGTTTGTCTTTAGCTTCTATTATAACTTTTCTATAAATATATTTTATATATTTTATGTTTTTATTAAGTTTAATTTGTTTGATTATACTATTTTATATATATAGTCTTTTAAGTTTTATTATAATATAGTTTAATTCTTAATAGTATATTATACTTATTCTAATTAGTATTTAATAGAAACTTCTCTTAGCGTCTAGTATATATTTCTAGGGTTCTAATATTTTAAGGTTTTTAAAACTATTTATCCTTAATCTTATAATATATTTTATCTAATATATTATTATATAAACCTATTATATAATAATTATCTAAATATAATATATTTTTATAGAGGTTTTTTCCTAGTTATTAAAATTATAAATATAGATATTATTATTGATAATTCTTATTTTCTTAGTTTTATTAATAAGTTAGATTAAGGTTCTATTATCTGTTTAGATAACTCTATTAATAATATTAGAAATATTAAAGTAGTTACTAGCTTTCTCAATCTCCTATTTATTATTACTACTTTTTTATTTTATTTTTTCTACTAGTTTCTATATAGACTACTATATCTAGTTCTATATAGTAAGTTTTTTTTTAAATTTAAGAAGTTAGGATTGTCTTTCTTTTTTTCTTTCCAATTTTCTCTTATAATTAGGTTTTATAATATTAATTCCTTTTTTTTACTATTAAATTTGTATAAATTCTATCTATATATTTCCTAATTCTTTTTTAATAATACTATTTTTAGAGTAATTAGTATTAGTAGAAGTCTAATTATTAGTATTCTATAGCGTACTAATTATTTAAAGATATCTATAAACTCTCAGGTTTCTATTTAGACCTAAATATTATTTTTTTATTCTTCTATTTATTCTAGTTACTAAATAATTTATCTAATAATATCTAGTCTCTATTATATACTATTTAATAAGATTTATATATAGGGGTTTTAACTAATTCTCCGAGTTTCTAAGTTATTCTAATAGTTTAAGTTATTTTAAATTTTTATAATTTCTTTATTAAAGTTTTTAGTTAGTTTATTTCTAGTTAGTAAGTAGGAAAATTATACTATCTATTTAGGCTTAATAAATTTTTTAGTACTATTAGCTATTATATAGGTTTCTAAGGGGTTCCTATTTATAAATATTATAATTTTAAGTAGGTATATTTATAGTAAGGAATTTAGCATAGTTTGTTAGTAGGGTAAATATAATAATTACTAATTATATTTATTTATATTTATTAGGATTTTTTTTTATATATTAACTATTAACTATTAGAATAGATTAGAATAGTATTATTATTATATTATATTATATTAATAATATAAGGATAATAATTTTAATATTTTATTTTATTAGTTAGAAATATTTTTTAATTTGGTAAAACTTCTATATTTTTAGTAAGAGTTATCTTTAGGTTTATATTTTGATAGTATTAGTAATTTGAATTAGTTATAATTATCTTTTTTATTTATATATATAATTATTTAAATATGAGGTTAGATACCCCTTTTTAGTAGAAGAGATATCGACCTCTAGGTACTATTAAAAATCTTGTAAAAATGTGTTATGATTATTCTAAGTATATTACTTAGTAGGTAGTATTAATATAGCTAATTGTTTCTTATGTATATAGCGGGGCTTACCCTTGTTGGGTGTGCTTAGTCATCTGGGTCCTCTACAGGCCGAGCAGGCTGGAAGCGTGGGGAGCTTCCGGACGGGCATACACACGGCCGGCCGGTGGTGGTGATGGCTCTACAAGCGCGGTCAAGACGAGACCTGGACCGAATTAGAAACCTCCGCCTCCGCTTGGTGCAAGTCCCCGTCAGCTCGTCAGCCAGAGGAACCCCATGTCGTCAACTCCAGGGGTGATGTTCGTCGTCTCTTGCGCAGCCCCCTTGGACTTACGCGGTCTACACACGAAGCCATGCCTATTCCAGGTGTTCTGGACCTACACTTGTATAACATCCCTGCCACATCTTTACAATACCCGTGGCATCCTTGTCGTGCGTCAAGCTTCCGGCAGTATTCCACACTTCCCGATTCGCGTCGGTGCCCATGTTCATCCCACATGCCGAGACAAATCCCGTCGTTGGCGCGCGTCCTGGCTGGGGTGCTCCCGGTTCTCGATACCCGACAGCGGAAGCGCCGGAGCCTCTCGTTGGTCGATGTTGTTGTTTCCATCTCGAGTCTCCTGGCTGGTGCTGGGTTCTAGCAAGCAAGACGGCAATGACCGAAGCGTCGCGTCAAGGGACTGACTGGTGAGAGTGACGGATGGGTGTGCATCTCCACCTCCGATATCACAGTGGGGACGAAGCCTTCGCACCACGCCTGACCTGACTTGATGCCATTCCCGTGCTTGCAGAGCGTCTGCCAGTTCCGGACCGGGACGCGGGACGGGAAATGGGACAGGAAAGAAACCTGCTGTTGCGTCCCGCATGACGTTTGGTGTGGCAGGCTGAAGACTCTGCGAGGCAATGGGGCAAACGGCGGACTGGACCGTACCAGTTGTGCGAGTCGTGTTGCCGTGCTTTTATTTAATCAACACCCTCTCCCTCTCCCCCGTCAACTCCCTGCCCGGAACCTCGCCCACCACTTCACGCAGTGATACATACTGTAGCGTCTTGACTCACCTAGTCCATCATTTCTTCTCAGTTCTCGAGCGTTTTCGTCGCCTCAGCCAGTCCTTCAACCTCTTGACTTTCCTTCATCCGTACGAGACGTCCCATCACCACTACTCACTGCACGCCATCGTCATGCTGCCCACTGGAGCTCTCGTCCTGTCGCTCGCTGCTCTGGCGGCCGCGGCCCCTTCCAACGATCCTCGTGCCGTCGACAACTCTGGGCCTTTCCAGATCTACGCCTACGGCACCGGCATTGGCGGCCTGTCCTTGTTCTCTTCAGGAGGTGGGTTGACCATGGACTGTTTCTGAGCTCTTGTCGAAAGTCCCGGGTCGCTCCAGCTGAGCAGAGTTGATGAGACCTCGGGTTCTCATGTGCTTCGTTTATTTTTGGTCTGGCCCGAGCAGTGCTCATAGTCAACCGCAGGCGATGCTTACTTTGGTGACCACACCACGTTCAACGACTCCCAGGCCGCCCCCGTCATCTGTAAGTTGCACAATGTCAATATCCTCGTCTTATCACGCAAAATCACAAACTGACAAACCGTCAAAGTCACGCCCTCCACCGACAACGTCTGGACCGGCGCCCCCAACACCACCGGCTTCGACGCCAACTCGACGCTGCCCGCGTGGTCCAACCTGACCTTCTCCGTGCCCAGCACCGGTTCCGGCGACCACGCGGTCGGCTTCACCAACTCCACCGCCGCCTCGGGCCGCCAGACCAGCGGCTTCATCCTGTACGGCACCTTCATCTTTGTCGAGTCCACCGCCGCCGGCGGCGGCATGGAGTCCCTGTGGTACGCCACCCCCAGCAGCGTCGACGGCGTCTACTCCCTCAAGTGGAACCAGACGGGCGACGCGAGCGCCGACCAGATCACCCTCACCCTCAAGAAGACGCCGCCGTCCAACTCTGGGTCCGAGACGAGGGATAGCCTTTGAGATGGGACTTGGGTTCGGGACCTGGTTCAGAATGTCCTCCAGAACGTCCGGGTTCGAATCTGTGCGGACTTGCACTTCTTGCGCATGATGCATCTCGTACTTTGGTGCCGAGTGCATTTTGGTGGGATTTAGGGTAACGGGATACACATACGTAGCGGTATAGATTGTGAGAATGGCAACATGAGATGGCGTCAACGTTGCTCAATCATTTTGCAAATCATTCAGGTGCATGCCACCCGTGTCATATCTCTCGTGATGCTAAAACTAATAATACAGAATTTGATCCCTCAAACCGGTTCAGCGACGCTCGCTCCCAACCTCCTCGGCGGACGCGGGAACCCTGTCCTCGGCGGGTGTGACGTTCTCCGCGTTGGTCTTGCCGCGCGCGCCAGGCTCGACGCCGACGTCGAGGCGCCTCTCGCGGAAGCTGTCCCCCTGCGAGGCGCCGACGCCCTCGAGGCCCGCGCTCTCGCCGGTGCGGTGCCGGACCTTGGCGCCGTGCAGCTCGTTGCTGGTCTGGCCCTGCACGGGCTTGCCCATGCCGGCGTGCACGTCGCCGCTCGTGGCGCCGGGGAAGTCCAGCGCGCCCGTGGTGCCGGCGGGGTGGGCGTCCGGGTTCAGCGCCTGGCCGGGGGTTTCCGAGGCGGCGTCGGGCGCGAAGCTGTTCTCCGCGGGCGCGGTGCCGGCCGGGTGGGTTTCGGCGTGGAACTCGGGGTAGGCGTCGTTGCCGACCTTGACTCCCGGGGCGTGCTGCGATGTTGTTAGATGTGGCCGGGGGAGAAGGATGGGGGGGTGGGAGGAAACGTACGCCCTTGGTGGTGAGAGGTTCCGAGCGAGGGACGCGGGGGTGGAACTCGCCCTGCTTGTTGTTGACCGAGTCGATGTTTCTGGTGGCTGACATTTTGCAAAGATGGAGATGTGTTTTTTGGGTGGTTATTGGCAGATCAAAAGTTGATAATGGTCGTTTGGGTATCTCAATGTTGGTATTCGTGTTGATAAAGAAGGGCAGAAGAAGTGAGCCAAACGCGGCAGTGATCAAATGTTTAAGTAGGTCGATTTCCATCAGACCAGCAGCTTCGTGAGCCGGCGTTGAGGTGCAGAGGGCGTCGCATCACCATTACATCACGCACGAGGAATATGAGATAACTGCACCACTTTTCCCCGCCGTGGGCCTGCCTCGATGAAGTCCAGAAGCCACTGCAGAGACCCTGATGATGTCAGACGTCCATAGAAAAGACTAGGAAGGCCGGAGAATAGATGCGGATCAACAGCTTCAGGGAAACGGGCAATCAAAAGTCGAATGCGCGATCCAGGGTTATCGGCGGCGGAGGTTGGGCCGATCCGATGGCCGGACAGAAAGGAAGCCCGGCCGAAAGTGGTGATGCGGACGTTTTGGTCCGGCGCCGGGCTCGGTGAGTCTCGGTGTGGTCACCGAGGGTCCACACCTCGGTCCACACCGCACACCGAACTGGGTCTGATATGGATCTGACGTGGAGGAGGCAGAGACGATATGACGCAACAGAATGTCCACCTACTGCGTCGTGCTGCCTCAGCTCGTGGGCCATGCGTCTTCGGCAATATTCCACACGTCCCAGCTTGCGCCTCAGCAAGGCACTCGCGTCGTGAAGTTTCCACCATGACACCATTCCACGACCAAAAGATCTCGATGGGCAGGGCCGAGTGGGCGCCGTCGTGGTGACGCCCCCTTCGCTTCCGTCATGTCCGTCGACACAGCGAGGCAATTGTCTCCTGCCTGGGACTCTCCTCGCTCTCAATGGTCCCCACAATCTGCGCCAGGAGGCCGAGCCGGCGCGCGTCGTCGGCCTCCTCGCACCACTTGCGCAGCTTCTTCACCCGCCGGTCGGCCTTTGTCGACGTCGCCCACATGGTGCCGGCGTAGCCGTAGAGCGACTCCGTGAGCAGCAGCCGCGCCTCCTCGCGGCTCTCGGGCGTGTTCCGCGCGTAGTGGCACTCGGCCAGCGCCTCGCGCCCGACGGCGAGGTACATGACGGCGTTGGACCCCGGGCGCTCAATGTGCGAGTCGCCGTCGACGTTGTCCCGGTAGTAGGACGCGGCCGACTGGCAGAATTTCTCCGCCGTGGCAAAGGACTCGTCGTCCTCGGGGGCGACCATGGAGACGTACTGCGCCACGTACCGGCCAAAGTCCAGCGCGACCCGCCGCTTGGTCCGCTCGTACCGCTTGACGTGCGCCGACCTGTCGAGCGCCAGCTGCCGGAGCTCCGCGTTGCCCTGTCGCGACTTGAGCTTCTTCGCGCCGAGGGTGAGGCGGAGGTAGCACCCGACGAGGCTCTCGGCGCCCAGCGTCTCCTTGATCCGCGCGTCGAGGCGGTCGCAGATTTGCTGCGTGAAGCCGCGGAACTCGTCCCCGTCCGAGATGTGGATGAGGTGCGCCAGTTTCCGCGAGAAGCGGATGAAGTCCTCGTCCGGCGACGGGGAGGACGTGGCGGCCTCGGAGAGGTGCAAGGCCAAGATCTGAGCGCTCTCGAGACTGCGGCTCTCGTTGAAGGCGCCGAGGATCCCGATGGGAGCCGCCGGGTAGTGGTACCTCACCACGTTCTCAATCTCCCGCCGCACTCTGCCCTCGTCAGACTCGCCGCTGATGATGGACCCGCGGAGAACGGTCTCGTGCCGGAGGTTCGTCTGCAGGTTCTCGTAGATGTCGACGTGGTCCGGCGGCGCGTCGTGGTACCGGTCCAGGAGCACCTTGGCCAGCATGTCATCGGCCAGCCTGACAATCTCGGCGACCGTGTCCAGGTGGTTGAGGTTCTCGTCATCGTTCAGGTCCGGCGGCGTCCTCTGTCCGACCGTCGTCGGCGGCGTCAACGGCGGCTGTCCGCGGGGGGTGTGCTTGTCAAACACCTTGTCGAGCTCCGACTCGGAGTCGACGTCGTTGAAGCCGGTGGAGTCGCTAAGCGGCGTCAGGTCACGAGGCGGAAGAGGCGGACGAGGCGGCTGCCTGCTGGACGACGAGGTTGGTCCAGAACCAGACGCACCAATGTCGTCGTCGGGAACCGGCGGCAGCAGCAGCACACGCCCCGCGCGAGGTCCAGGGCCGCGTCCGCGTTCGCGTTGCTGCGGGGGTGGTGGTTCTTCCGGATCCGGGGAGATGCCTCTGCTGCCTAAACCGGGCCTCTTTCGTCTCCTATTCTTCTCGATGCCCCAGGTCTTGAATCTCCCCTTATACATACGCTCGCTGGGGGCGCGCGCAGCTCGTCAGCTCTTCCTTTGTTCCGCGGCGAACAATGTCTTTGGGAAGGGGGAGGGTTTGGTGCAGGCGCGTCTCACGTGGCTTTGAACCCATACGTCTTCTTCATGTGCTGGGCTATGGTAGTCAGGGTTTGCCGGGTGTACAGCTCGACGATGAGAGGGCGGTGGTGCTCCCATTCTTCCGCCTTTGGCGGCTCCGGCGCCGGCATGGTGAAGGACGCTTTTCTGCTCACAGTCTCTCTCACTCGCTCACTCCAGATTTTGTCCCTCCGTGTGTCGAGGTTTGCTTTCGTCAAACGGCAACGTACAGGCAGGATTCGGCGATGTTTTTCCCACGAAACTCGCGAGGCGTCGGAAGCGGTGAAGGGCGGGAACGGCTGGTGCGGCGACGGGTTTCGACAGGGATATATGAGCCTGTCCTACTCTTGTCTGCCCAATTTCCGGATTGGTTCAAGCTCGTATGGGGCTGCCAGACGCGATGCATGGTCAGATGGGAGCATGATCCAATCGTCACTCGACGTTGGTGAGAGGGCGGCCAGGGTGCAGCTCTTTGCACCACTCACAGAAAAGTACCCTACATGAAACCGGGGCCGACGCTCTCGCCATGTTGGGAAATCCTCTCGGCGGGAGCTCTGGCGAACCACTTGGCTCACTGCACGGAGTAGCAGGAGGTAAGTGAAGGCACCCTCTGATCCTTGAAACGAGGCGTCTTGCGAGGCGGACAACACAGTGGCAACATGTCGATAATTGCACTTCTGGCTCTTGCATATTCTCGGTTCTTTGGTTTCATTCGTCAATGTTATGCATGAATGAGTTGTCGACTGCCCAGTCGCTGAGTTGCGGCTCTTCAGCGATGAGGTGAGCCCAACCCGGCCCTCCACTTCATGAGCCGTCGATCGCCCAACAGATCCAGTGAGTCGGCACGGGCTTCGGAGGACTTGGCCATCTTGACGAATCTTGAGTGCGCTGCCATTTCGTTCATAGCTTACCTATTAGCTCGTGATGGCCCTGTCACTTGGCTGCTGTGAACCGCAGATGCCTGTATCAGATGTGTAACGCACTCACGGGAAATGACTTGCATCGCTGCTTTGCTATCATTGGCGCGTCACTTCGATTATAGGTAAGTGGTGGTATATAGTGTTGGGTGATGTCTTTCGCATCTACTCTTGAGTCTCAACACCACCTCATCCGGTCTTCACACCCAAAACTTCACTTCGGTCAAGCCCAAGCCTTATGATTAACTGTCTAATCAGCACGATGGTACTTTTTCTTGCATTGTGCAGTTTTATTGCCATGAGATGGAACAAGAATGCTCCCGCCTCACGTAACTCCCATGCTGCCTGAACCCAACGCTACGGCCTCAATCTTGAACGCGACGCCCAAGTCTACGGCTTCATGTGACATATCACTTGCGGTGCAGTCCAAGATGTTTTTTTATGTAGAACTAATAATAAGCACGCCGAGAGTCGCGTGATGGTGATGATGGACGCACGGTGAGGCCCAACGCGAACCTCTATCGATTATGAAAGTCGAAACATGAGCCCCTTGGGGTGAACGACCGCCAACTCATACAGTCCAAACTAATAAACATGTGAACTTCTCGTCAAAACTTTCTCGCGGCTGTTATCGGCATTCGACCCGATCTGCCTGTTTCTACCCATGCTGAATCTGTCGGTCAACGGAAGCAGGCGGCCACCGACGCAACACGTTATCCAGCATGCTGGCACAACCCAGTACGGAAGACCGGTGAGCGTGATGATCAAACGATTCTCCATTGATCCAAACGGCTTCACTAAACATACGCGCCACGCTCTAGTGGCTCCAGCATCGCGTCGATGTAACCTCACAGGTTGATGTACGCGTTCGGCGTCGAATTGATCTTCTGACGCGGCTCTCAGCTGGACAAGGAGCCTCGTCTTTCTCGTACTTCCACAGTCGAGTTCCGCGTCAGCTGCGTACGTGGACTCGCTCTGAGCTAGTTCGTTCGGCGTTGCGGCTGATGCGTCATTGAGTGGGCCGGTGCCGGGTGCCGGGTTCCGTGCGGGAGGCGGGTGGGTGGCGTGTGGGGAGACCGATCCCGCCGGCCCGGCCGGCCGATGTGGGGTGCGGCCGGGTGTCACGCTTCAAGCTGAATCATCGGACTAGATGCGGTTGATTTGAGCCGTGACATGTGGTGGAGGAGAAAGGATTCTCCAGCCTTTGGCCTGCTTGTCGGACTAGAACGGTTAGGACGATACTGTGCTGCGTGTAGACGTATTTGTATGTTCAACCCATAAGTCGAACCGTCGCCCATTCCTCGGTCGCATTTATGTCGGGGTACGGAGTATGTTCATGAACCCACCGGTAGGCTATCTCAGGATACTTCGTCTTCAAACTTGCGCAATCTGCCTGGCCCCAGGCAGCGCTGTAGAGATAGAACGGCGTGTTCCACAACTTGAGGAATTCCATCTTCTGTGCCCAATGCCAGACAGGCTACTGTCAGCACTGCAGTATTTGCAATTTTGCCTGCGGGAAATACTTTCACGAGCCATGGACCTAACACGTTTCCCTCCACCCTTGTAAAGGTCTCGATCTTCAGGTCGCCCCATCATTTTGCACAAGCTATCACCTTCGTCTTTCCGCCAATGTCTAGAGCTGTTGGATTCCAAACTCTGTCATCTCCTTAGTCGTGTGGATTAACTGGACTCTTTTTTAGACAGGTCGGTGCTGGATTCTTCTGGCCGTACGGAAACGAGCTAGCAACGCCCTTTCAGCAGTTGACGTGTACGTGCGACTTACGTCGATATGATTAGCCCATCGAAGCCATCGTACTTCACCAGACGACTTTAGCCTACAACGCAGACTCACATTATCCATTACCTTGCCACGATTAAACTATTTGAAACTATGGCCAAATCGACGCCAAGAGTAATAAGCAGCATCAAGCTAGTCAGCCTCTTCAACAAACAATGTCACAGAATTGCTAGGGGTGTCATTTTTCGAGCCTCGTTCGTCTATTGTTGTGGATCAGGGTTGCGACACTCTCACTTGTTCATGAATATTACACACGAATAGCTTGGAGTGGTCAGACTGTACGGTTGGCAAAGTAGAGTAAATTCGTCAAGTCTGAAACTAGAAAAGCAATAATACGACTTTGACAACATCGTTACGCAAAGCCGCGGATTCTCGTCAACACAGGGCTGTGGCAGCCCGCTCTGCACCTTGTCGAGCTCTTCCACACGGTAGTCCGGGACCTACATGGCCAGGATACTGTCATTCTCCCCATCTTACTGCCCGAAGCCGGTAAATGACGTCTAGCCATTGCCCAGTGAGGCGGACTATGGGCAGGACGTAGGTCGGTGGATCAGAAGCTTGAAGCGTGCGGCTTGCAGTTCCACACCATTCACCCCGCCATGTGTGTACGCATCCCAAAAGGGACGGCTCTCTGGGCACTACTCATGGAAAGAAACGAAGCGCGAATGACGTGGAAGACGCGCCTCGGTCGTTATCCTCGCTTAGCGGCGCAGACGGCGTTTCGAGACGGAATGATGAGAGCCAAAAACTGAACTGTATGAGACGAAACAGTTTCGATCCAACCGATCTTGATCTATCGAGCAACACAAGTCCAACGCATTCTGCTGGGAATCTGGGAGCCGATGGCCAATCGCTGACCAAGGCGGCGTGGCATTGTCCTCCGCAGAATCGGTTCAAGTTGTTCGTGGTCTAGCCCTGTTCACGTCTCACGGCGACGAAGTGAGAGTTTCTAACATATGTGACCCCTACCCAGTGCGATGATGAAGTTGTAAAACCCTACACAGCCTTCTCGTATGTACCAACAGAAAAAAGGCCAAAAAGAGATCACAACGCCGGCCATCTCGTATCTTCTTCCAAAAGCATGGCTCACGAGTGTCTCGACATGTCAAGAACCGATCCTATCTCAGGATCCTAGGGTGCAGTGTGGCAAATTGCGCCTGCGATGTGGACTGATTTGTGCCGCAAGCTGCTTGGTGAGACCCAGGAGAGGGGAGTCAGATCGGGACCAGTGCGAGAAGGTCTGCACTTGCTGAACAGCTTGAAAGCTTCTCGTGCACTTTATCCACGTTCTTCCAGTCTGGATATCCTTGAAGTCCACGTGAGCACCGATTGAAGTATCCCTGCATCTTCAGCAACCGAATTTGTCCCTTGTGGCTTGGGAGGTTGATGTGTCTCGTGTGCAGAGCTTTTTCCTAGTTTCACGCGTCCAAGGAAGAGAATATTCTACTTACAATGTGCATTTTAGGCTACACCATTGAAAGTGCGTCGAGGCTCTTGGTTTGCACTGCCAAAACCATTGCTCTCATTCTATTCCAAAAAGTATTTGCGAAAAAGAATGAGGGGCTGCGACTAAACTCATTACTTGGTAGAAGGCTGGTAGGGTCGAAATCTGGAAAGCTCGGACTGATACCAGAATAAACACGAGCTGACAATGGAGATTAGCAAGTTGCCCAGAGTAAAATAAAAGTCATTATCTGGCCGGCCAGAGTCTCAGGATAAGGTACAGTAGATTGAAAGCTTCGTCGTTGAAGCACTGCGGCGGGCGAAGGTGATCACGTCAGAGCCGAGTCATGTGTGGTGACGGCTCAGCCCAGATTCACAGGGAGATCCAGATACCGGATGCGCTTCTGTTGAGTACTATTCGGTCCTGGAAGACGGTTGCTTCAACGGTTATGGATACTAAGTTGTGGCATACACGTGCAAGGTCAAGGTTAAAGAAGAGGACGTTGGAGAATCTGTATTCACCGAGGCTGTAGATACCTCCCAAACACGCCAAGTGAAGACACATCCTATATTCAGGTGCTATACTTTGGATGATGTATGAGTCGCCTGCAGGTTGCCTCACCCAGGCGAGGGACGGAAGATGCGGTCAACCATGTGGGCAAAGGATGGATTGCAGTAGCATCTCCTTGGAGTAACTATTCCCATATCCACCCACGGTCTTTTGCGGTCTGGCTCTCGGCTTGTTCCTTTGCAGAATATCCGTAGCTGTGACTGGGGTGTAGATTATTGGCTTTCTTCCGACGCATCTCGGACGTCACCAAGATTACGCTTCAAACAAGCCCAACAGCGAGATTGTCGTCAACACCAAACAAAGGACAGATTTACGGCCCCCGCAGGACGGATGGATCGGCAGAAGAAACAACCGCCTGCGGCTTGTGCACAAGTTATACAATGTTATGCAGAGCGCCACGGCTTTCGTGCGTCCAACTAGGCGAGCTCCTCAGGGGCCGGGTATTCATCAAAGCATGATAGCCAGCCTCGGGGTCCTGTCTGCCCCCCGTCTCCCCCAGGGTGGTCCCATCCTCGACGGACTGTCGGTGGACGAACTCTCCGTGCCTTGATCCGTTTTCTGTGGCGCCTCGGGCGGATCAGGGCTCAGCGCCAAGGCATGGCTCACGATGATTCATCCGCGCTAGCAGGGGGCTGATGCATTTTCGTGACTGGACTGGGTAGGGATTATCCTGGTGTGTGTCGATTGCGACGAGGTTCGCTATCTGTCCCTCTTCCGTTGGTCTGGGCTTCTGGGCACGATGTGAGGGGGTAAGTATGTCACCGAAGAGTCGTCGAGCTGTTGGGTTTTTGTAGTAGAGCTGGAGTTGATGAGCCATAGGTAATCATTGTGGCCCAGGATGACGAATATGCCCCTCTGGTTGCGACGGTGAGAGGGCTGTATATGATGAACGGCTCGTGGGCGCATGATCATCAACCTGAAAGACGTGACGAATGAGCCATGCTCATGGATCGTGAGCTGGCGGAGGTCACCACGAACATTGTGTATAAGAGTAGTAGGCAGCGGCCTTGAGCAGGCTTGAAGCAACACAAGCGACATCATGGAATTCAGAGACGAAGTTGACGCAATCAATCATTCCATTTTCAGATGCTACATGACAACAACACCGATGGCGTAAACTCGGCGCTTGTCCGCGAGTCCTTGCCATGACCTGACCACCATCGCCCTTCAACTCATTCTCCCAAAAGACCAGAGACAAGAGAAACCGACGCCAGAGCTACTGCATCGTTTCCTTGCGCATGATGCTCTTGAGCGCGTCGGTCTCGGCCTCCTGACGCGCGAGGCGGAGACGCAGGTCGTCGCGGTCGCGCGTCATGTCCTCCAGCAGCTTCTCGAGGTCCGCGATGCGGTCGACCTTCTTCTGGCGGTACTTGCGCGCGGCGATGGTGTTGCGCTGCCGGCGGAGGATCTTGTCGGCGCCGGGGGTGGAAATGTCCGGGCCGGGACCGTCGGAGGTCGGCGAAGAGCGGCGGGAAGGCGGCGGAGCGGCAGCGGCAGAAGTGGCGGCGGCAGTAGAAGTGGCGGCGTAGACTGACATGTCCAGGGGAACCTGGTTGGGGCTGTTGGTGTTGGACGAGTCGCTGGAGCCAAAGGTCGGGTCCAGCTGAGGAACGAGGGAGTCGGGGAACGTGTCGAAGAGGTTGGTGGGTGGTGAAGTGTCCATGTAGGGGAAGGCTGGAATTTTTTATGTCAGACGGGCGCGCGAGGACGGGAGAGGAAGAGTCATCGGCGGCAGAGACGACGTACATTGGTCCATCAAGTTGTCGAGGGGACTGGCACTGACGTGGGACGCCGCGGGAGCAGCAGACGTCCACGGCAGAGAGTCCCAAGATGAAGAGGGAGCAAGAAAAGACGAGAGGCTCGGATCGTCGTCGAGGACGGAGTCGGGGCCAAAGAGGCCGAGATCCGTACCCGGGAGGCCAGCGGCCGACAAGTGAGAACCGAACTGCAGCTGCAGTTGCAGCTGCGGTTCGTGTTGATACTCGAGATCGAGAATGGCGAAGCTGGCCTCGGCGGGTTGCTTGTGTCGTTGACTATCGTGAGCCCATTGGGGCGGCAGTGAGCCTGTGAGGCTGCCACCAGAACCTGGCGGTCTGGCGGCCTGCGGCAGCAGCTGAGCATGCGGCGGCCGGCATTGTTGCAGAGTGTAGAGGCCCCGTTACCGAGGGGCCTTGGAGCGGCGAGAGATGCTTGGGTGAAGCTGGGGGGGGGATCTCGGCTTGCGAGATGGTTGACTTGAGGAGCAGGAGAAGAAGACGGACGAAGAGGGGAGCGCGGGGATGGGGAATTAATAGTGGAATTCAGAGTAGCTGGTCTGGTGTGACCTGGCCGATGAAGAAGCAAACGCAACGAGCACGCCAGCGGGGATGGATGGGACGGGGTGAGATGGGATGGGATGGATGCTGTTCCAACCCGAGCGGGTTTACGACGGCCGCAGGACTGCAAGTCAGAAAGCCTCAAGAGGAAGCTAATCTCGACTGGTAGTAGGGCAATGGAGGAAGTCTGCCTGCGTACGGGGCACAGTCTGGCCAATGTCTACGTGGTAGAGTGCGTGAAGGCGGCCGACTTTGTGCATCGTGAGAGGTACGGGTACGTATTTGCACAACTCTTCATAACCGTCTACCGCGTACGGATACTCGTATAGTACGTATACAAGTACGGATCCATGCCAGGCAGTCTCTTGTGAGCCAGGGGGTGTGGGATGCTTCTAGACGAGTCTGGGGGCGTTGCTCGTAGAGAGTGTGGCTGATAATGCACAAGTTATGCATCAAGACGACATCGTCACTTAGACCCATGAACCAAGTCCGTCACTCCGCGCCGCGTGACCGTTTCCTCATTCCTCGAAATACAGAGTCGAATTCCCTAGCAAGATGACAGGCTCGGTTTGTCCGTCCGTGTCGATGACAAACGCGTTGCCTCGCCTGTTGAAGCGCCTCATTAAGCGCCTCATTGCAACAATCTCTAATTCTTCATCAAATGGTAGACGCATCTATCTTGACTCCAGCAACCTCGATTGCCCATCACACAGCTACCCGTCAAACACCCATTCGGGTTCCATCTCAGCTACATCAGCCCACTCACTCACTCGCAGATCTGCTCCATCGCAGCCGAAAAGTGCCTAATCGGGTCTCTGACGTCGGCTTCCTCTGCCGCCATCTTACCTCCAGACAGACAGACAGGCAGACAGACAGACCCCTTGCCAAGTGTTCTCTGCGGCTCGTCTCCTGCAGGGGCTCGGGGTCCGGACACAAAGCGACCGATCGGCCGGAAGCCTCTGCTATCCCTCCCGTCGTCTGAGTTACCATCGGACTGAGGTATAGCTGTAGACCAAGAGTTCCCATCAGATGGATCCAGCACATGTTGCAGACACGGCGGCGTCGAGGTCCATGTCCACCTCGCCTCCGGGACTCGTGCCCAGCCTGGCAGGGTCCCTCGAGGACGATCGTGACAGCCTCATCCTCTCTCACCGCCCGAGACACACGCGCACCAGCACGCCCAAAGTGAGGACCGGCTGTGTAACTTGTAAGTTGTCCCCGCTGAAGAATCTCTCGCATCTTTCGTATCCTTCGAAAGGTATGCAGAGTACAGAGTACACAGACTGCGGACAGACTTGTGCTTGAGACTCGGCTCACACCTCGGCAGGCAAGTGAGTAGATGCAACAACAGCTCACAAGACTCGGACGTCTGCT
The DNA here is from genome assembly GCA_004367935.1 of Colletotrichum sidae. NCBI lineage: Eukaryota > Fungi > Ascomycota > Sordariomycetes > Glomerellales > Glomerellaceae > Colletotrichum > Colletotrichum sidae. The sequence goes on from QAPF01000035.1 coordinate 218,006, forward strand.
GGCGTCCGACGTTGACCTTGACCAACCCGTAGCTCACACGATGCATCTAGGAAACGACACATCAAGTGCGACGAGGCCAAGCCGCATTGCATGAACTGCCTCAAGACGCGCGGCGTCTGCGACGGATACGTCGTGAAGCCACGCAAGACGAGGTCGTCCAAGGCTGCGGGTGGCCAGCAACCTCGGCGGCTCGACCCGCAGACGCCGTGTCGTCGTCGGGTGCTGCTGCGGGAGCCCGACGTGCACTCGCTCGACTTTGACAACGACATGCAGAGCGTCTACTTTGACGACTGGAACGAGCTGGTCAAGGTCTCGCTCGGCGGCGCCCGCTTCAACCAGACGAAGCTGTGGACGACGACGATGCCGCAGCTCACGCGCCAGAAGCCGGCCCTGCGGCACGCGGCCATGAGCATCGGCGCCATCAGCCGGGCCCTCTCCCAGACGAGCTACGTCGTCGTGCGCAACTTTGACAACATCGCCAGCCTGCTGCAGAGCCAGCACTACCAGAGCGCCGTCACCCACTACTGCCAGGCCCTCCGGCTGCAGGGCCAGGCCGACTTCCAGACGGCGAGCATCCAGGAGGCCGTGCTGCTGTCGATCCTCTTCGTCGCCTTCGAGGCCCTGCGCGGGAACCGCCACTCGGCCCTGCAGCACGTCCGCTACGGCTTCGTGCTGCTCCAGGAGCTCCTCACGTGCGAGGACTCGGACGCCCGCGTGTGGCAGCTCGCGCCGGACCCGCGGCAGCTCATCACCGAGGTGCTCGACCTGTACAACCACCTCGACGTGCAGAGCCGCACCGTGCTCAGCGGCGACGTCAAGAGCAGCCGGTCCCCGGCGTACGAGCTCATCCGCGGCCTCAAGGCGCGCGGCCACACCATTGAGACGTACAACATGCAGATCCAGCGCTACACGGAGCAGCCGGGCGAGGGCCGACGCGGCAGCAGCAGCAGCAGCAGCAGCGGCAGCCTGCCCCCGGACGTCTTCGGCTCCGGCGAGGAGGCCTACGCGTGGTGGCAGGTCTGCCAGCGGCGCATCGCCAAGCTCGGCCCGCTGCTGCTCACCGTCGTCGACGACCTCCGGCTGCACGAGGTCAGGGACGAGCAGGGCGTCGACCGCATCCTCGAGCGCATGCAGCACCAGCCGGAACTGCTCGCCTTCTGCGCGAGGTCGACGGAGCACCTCGCGCAGTGGCGCGCCGCCTTCGAGCCGCTCTACAACCGGACGCTGGCCGACAAGTCCGTCTCCCGCAAGGAGTACCTCAAGGTGCTGCACCTGCGGATGCACTTCCTCATCATGACCATCTACAACTACTTCCCCAAGTACGCCGACGAGGCCACCATCGCGAGCCTCACGCCGCACTGCCGCGAGATCAACGACGTCATTGAGATTCTGCTGAGCGAGCAGGAAAAGGAGATGCGGTCCCCGGCCCACGTCTTCTCCATGGAGTTCGGCATCGCGTGGCAGCTGACCGTCGTCGGGCTGACGTGCCGCGACCCCCTCGTCCGGGACAACGCGACGCGCATCCTGGAGCGGTACCCGCGGCGCGAGGGCCTCTGGGACAGCCGGGCCTTTTTGGCGGTGCTCCTCAAGAACCGCGAGCTCGAGAGCGACAACGCGAGGGAGGGCACGCCGGCCGAGCAGTGGCGGCGGCTGTGCCGGCGCGAGTTCATCTTCGAGGACGCGGGGGCAACCGTCGTCTTCCGCTCGCTCAAGAGGGACGCGGCCGCCACGGGCGGCTGGGACCTGGTCGAGGAGGCGGCCGAGTTCCGGGGCCGCGCCGAGGGACTGGTGTGGAAGACGAGGCCGCTGAGCGGCGGGGGGTTCATGAGGTCCGGTACGTCCTGTTGACGCCGTCACAGGCCCCCGATGTGTCTGAAGTGAAGCATCTGGAGAGAGTGAGAGTGTGTGTGTGTGTGCTGATATGCTCCAAGCAAACAATGACGAGCATCCAACCGTCATGGGGGCGCCGCCGGCTTCGGTGGCCTGATACCCGAGACCGTGTCAAGACTCAGGGACGTGAAACTGCTGCTGGACATCTTGGGATATCGATGAGTCGGTTTGGGCATGTCACCGAGGGCCGAGGTCGAGGTCATCCAGGCACGGCTATGCTGGTGTCGTTGGTTGGATCGTGGGATCAGAAAGGTAACGTTTTACACCTAGGAACTCGACAATTATATGACACTGACTGTGAGAAACATTCAAGTAGGAACAGGCCGTCAGCTCGACACCACCATGTCCGGACCAGGGTACAAGTACGCATCCTCGAACAACACTCTGCCACCTCACCCATGTGTACGCCCTCGAATCACACTCCTGGCCTCGCCCACGTGTACGCCCTCGAATCACACTGCCACCCTCGCCCACGTGTACGCCCTCCACCGTCCAGTGCTACACGCCCTCCCTCCGGACGACCTCTCCGTACAGAAACAGCGGCTCCTTGTTGGAAAAGTTGGGCACGTCTGCAAACACCCGCGCGGTCTCGGGGCCGGCAAAGGCGGTCTGGACCTGGCTGCCCTCGGCCCAGGTGACGGTGGACCCAAAGACGAACGGGGGCTCGGCGCCGTCGGGGCCGGGGCCGCGGCCGTACTTGACGACGGACCAGCCCGTGACGCCGTACTTTTGCCACTCCCGCTGGACGAGCGGCATGTGGGTGTTGGCGTAGTACGCGAGGTCGTACCGGGCGTCGGCCTCGTTGCGGAAGAGCACGGTGATGGCGATGGACATGATGGTCGAGTGGGAGTCGGCTTCAGAGGCTGTGACTCTGTGGGTGGCTAGGCGGGAGGGGGTCCGGGGAGTCTGTAGGAGGTTGATATCGTGAGTTGTCCAGACGAGTGGTGAGAGGGAAGAGCGAGGAGTGAGAAAAGTAGAGATCAGCCAGTGCTGTGTAGACGCGATAGTCTACGTATAATATATAAACTACGGAGACGTACAGCAAAGTGAGGTCTTGACAGCTCCTAACGAATGGCACTCGGTCTTGGGCTGTAGATATACCCACGCAGGTCCGGGCCTAGCGATTGAGGTTGTCGAGATTATTGGCTGGCAACGCTACGCAGTCCACGTCCGCGAGTAATGCTACCGGCCAATAAAGCTGTAGCTTTGGCCACATGTCGACACCGATCCTTGCCACCCTGATGAAGCTAGAATTAAAGAGAGCGAGCTATTCGCCAGCTGACGAAGGGAACCAGGCTTGCTCAGTCGACAAGGTTCTCTCGCCTCGAGAGTCGATGCTGGATCGTGAGAAGTGGTTTTGCGCAGCGTGGGATGATAGCTGGCTGGCCGTACATGCTACAGACCATAGATCTTCAAGGTTTTGCAAATCAAGGTACAGACAGACAGCAGAACCTGCCGTGCCACAGGAGGTCGTCGCCGCAACAAGGGGCATCGTGGACAGGGTAGAGGGCCAGCCAACGATCGACATCAGATCAGACGGTTAGTTGGAACCTATTGTGATAGCACAACTCCATGTCCACATTTCAGACTTCAGAGAACGGAACGCTAGCTTCTTTGAGAAGTGTCGTGGCCCGCTGACGTTTGCCATCTCGTCGAATCTCAACTTCACGTCGTTTGTTGACTGATTCGCTACAGTTTCCTTGCCTCTCTTCTTCTCCTGTCGTACACACTTTGCTCGTTTGGGTAAACGATACGTTGTACGCCCTTCTTCTGATGGCAGCAGATCAAACATCACACTCTCCCACCGTCCACGCCAGTCCCATCCCTGTCCTCGTCTCTATCAGACTGACGCAATGGTCTATCACGGACGGCCATCGCCCGCTTGTTTCCCCTGCAGATCCAGGAAACTGAGAGTCAGTCACCGTCTCCCAAGAGCCTCTCATCACACCCATCTGTTCACACCCCGTACACATCCATGAACGACATGACTGACACCCCGCCCAGTGTGATCTGCAGCCAGACGCGTGCGGACAGTGCCGGAGGGCCCGGATCGCATGCCACGGCTACCGCGATCCCGACGCGCTGCAGTTCCGCGACGAGACCGTCTCCGTAGAGCAAAAGGCCGTCTCCCGCCGCCACGGCCACCCGCTCTCCTCCTCCGTCAGCACCCTCCCCGTCTCGCTGGACCTCGGCTGGGACACCCGCGCCCGCTACGCCTTCTTCACGACCTACATTGGCGGCTTCACGCGGAGCATGGCCGAGGTCGCGCACCACTACCGCGCGGCCCGCGGCCCGGACCACCTCTCCGCGAGCGTCGAGGCCGCCAGCCTGGCCTTTATGGCCGTCCAGCTCGGCGGCGGCGGCGGCGGCAGCAGCAGTGACGGCAGCCCCCACCACCTCCTCCTCGGCCTCGCGCGCGCGAGCTACCTCGCGGCCATCCAGCGCCTCGGCCGCGCCCTGCCGCGCCTGGGACCCGGCGGCGAGGCCGAGGAGGCCCTGACGTCGGTCCTGCTGCTGGACATGTACGAGAAGATGACGCGCCGCGAACCCGAACCCGGGTCCGGGTGGATGAGCCACGCCCGCGGCGGGCTGACGCTGCTGGACAGCCGCACGGCGGACATTGTCTCCAGCCCGACGGGGTGTCGGGCTGGCCGCCCGCTTGGTGACGGCCGTGACTGTGAGCTGCGCGACGGTCGGCGCGAGCACGCCGAGGGAACTGGGCCGCCTGCGCCGGAACATGGGATACCGGCTCGGCGGTCCGAAGTGGAGTTTCCTGGGCGTCCTGGGCCGCGTGTCGGATCTGCAGGTTGCCGTGGAACGAGGGGAGGTGTCGCGTTCCGAGTTCGTCGTGAGGGCCAAGAGCCTGGACGACCAGGTCGCCGTCCTCGAGCGCGGCGTGCCGCCGACCTGGGTGCCGCAGAGGAGGACGCCCACCGCAGGCGGACGCGACGATCCGCTCCTCCTCCTGGGCGGCTACTACGACGTCTACGCCGATCACTACACGGTCCAGGTGACCAACGCCCTGCGTCTGATGCGCCTCATCGTGTACCGGCTGGTCGAGCGGCTCGCGCCGGGCCACGGCCACGCGGCGGACCCGGGCTTCCGGGAGGTCGTCGTCCGCACCCTGACGCGCGGCATCTGCGCCTCGGTGGCCCAGTTCGCGCTGCCCCGGACGTCGTCGCCCGCCAACAGCCTGCCGTTCTCGCCCGTGCAGCGGTTGCAGTGCGGCACCTTCTTGACCCCCCTGTACTTTGTCCACCAGGTGTCGGAGGAGGTCTCGGTGCGGGACTGGGTCCGGCGGTCGGTCCGCTTCATGTGGGAGGCGGGCGGCCTGCGCGCGGCCCGGGACATTGACGACTTGATGGGGGCAGAGCCGGACCTGGACTACTGGGCTGTGTTTGCAAAAACGGGGAGCTATGCCTTTGCCGCCTGAACGCGTGGGATCTGTCCGTTTGTGGTTCCTGTCACGCACCCCTTTGTGATGGTTACGACGCATGCTTGAGCGAGGTGACAGAGTCCACCGCCGTTTTCTCGAAGGACGTCCAGCTCATGGCCGGAATCTCCTCCCGGGCCGTGTCGAACCGAAGCGACTTCAACCACGGACTCGGCGCGCCGCCCACACGCCTGCCGAGTCTGTTAGTCAAAGCAACGGTGTGGTTGTCGTAGATGCGGGAGTTGGACGTGGCTTTCAGTTGTGAACCAGAGCCTCGACTTTTTATGATTCAGGAATGTAAAATGTTTAGGGTACGGGCCCACGGAAGCAGATTGCTCGGAGTTTGGAAATAGTTGTCATATTTCCGTCCACGCTGAGTTGACCCATGACCCAGGAGTCAACGCTGACAAGCTGCCAAACTCCTGATATTCCGGGCTGAAGACCTTGTGCTTCTCGGACAAAGGACCAAAGTCGAATGTTAAAGCCGTCGAGTGGTCATGTACAGGACAGTATGTTGAACAACTATTGAACTATGGCCTCCGAGGCATTACCAGACTTGATGATTCGAGGAGCAACTACTCTCCAGTTTTGTGGCTCCGACTTTGTAAAAGAGCCACAAGATGGTAACGATGCAGTGCGGAACGCTAACTGGTTCGGGAGAGAAGACAGGGCAGCCCTCGAAAGGACGGGGATCAACGCTGATTCACGATCGAGGATAGAGAGCAGCGCCCCGCATGTCGAGGAACCGGAGCACACGAGATTGACTTTGACAGGCCCAGGGTGGACTGCTCCTGAGTCGTGGGAGACGGGACCGATACCGAGATGCCGTCTGATTCCAAAGCTTCGTCTGACGTCGATGCAGGGATCAAGTGTAGGACTCGATGTGGTGAAGGATAGCAAGACACTTGCGTATGAATGGGGTCTGAATCTTGAGAAGCCAAGTATATAATGCTTGAATGTAGACTTGGAGAAACTGAACAGATAAATCCATCAGCTCAAACAATATCCATAGTCTCCTCTCGGCCTTATCCCATCCACGCCAGCATGTCGTTCCAGTACGCCAAAGACGCCCCCGAAGGCTTCACCAACGCCATCAAGAACGTGGCCATCGTCGGGGTCAGTCTCGTCTGAACCCTCGCATTGATATGGCTCTACTAACCCCCCCAAGGCCGGAGGACAGCTGGGCCGGAACATCGCCGAGGCGCTGCTCAACACGGGCAAACACGCCGTCACCGCCATCACGAGAAAAGGCAGCACGAGCACCCTACCGGGCGGCGTGCGCAAGGTGGCGGTCGACTACGCCAGCGACGACGAGCTCGCGGCCGCGCTCGAGGGCCAGGACTTCTTCATCATCACCCTCGCCCTCGCCGCCGCTCCCGGCACGCACACCGCCCTCGTCAAGGCGGCGGCCAGGGCCGGGGTCAAGTACGTCATGCCCAACGCGTACGGCGTCAACCTGGACACGAGGGGCGACGTTATCGCTAGAGATATCCCCGTGGCAGAGGTTGTGCTGCGGAACATCGCCGAGGTGCGGCAGTCGGGCCTGACGTCCGTCGCCATGATGAACGGGTTCTGGTACGAGTACAGCCTCGTCTCCGGGGCCGAGACGTTCGGTTTCGACCTCGACGGGCGCGCGGTCACAATGTACGACGACGGGAACAAGGCCGTCAACGTTTCCACCTGGGCGCACTGCGCGCGTGCCGTGGCCGCGCTCCTCAGCCTCAAGGTCGTCCCGGACGACGAGCAGGATGCCACGACGACTCTGTCGGACTTTGCCAACAAGACGATGCTCGTGTCGAGCTTCAGGGTCAGCCAGCGGGACATCCTGAGCAGCGTCCAGAGGGTCACGGGCACGACCGATGCCGACTGGTCCATCAGGTACCAGCCGAGCGAGGAGCGCCACAGGGAGGGCGTCGCGGAGCTGGAGCAGGGCATCGGGCAGGGCTTCTTCAAGATGCTGTACGCCCGCATCTTCTACCCCAGCGGCGATGCCGACTTTGACCAGGGGGACGACCAGAAGCTGGGGCTGCCCGCGGAGGACCTGGACGAGAGCACGCGCTCCGCCCTCGGCTTGAAGAAGTGAGCATCGCGTTGGACCGGGGAGATGGACGGCAGTTGTAGCAGTAGCAGTAGCAGCCACGTCCAAGTTGAACTCGACTCTGACCCCGTCTCGCGTGGCCGTGATTCGCCATCGTGTGCACCTCAGCTGAACCGGACTGCGGCGAGACCACTGTTGGCTCTCTTCTGGATGAGTCGGTTTACTCGACGTCGACACCAACAGCCGCCGTCCCAACAGAGGGCGAAATCGAGAAAGCCCAGTGCCGGGACCGGCCGCTGTTGGACCGGCCGTCTCGTCGGGCCAAACTTCACCAAAACCAGCCTTCATACATCCACTTCAAAGTTATTGACGATGATGGCGTTGCACGTAGGGAGCGAGACGGTATATGAATGGGACCGCAACGCCGTCGTCCGGCTGCTCAACACTCCCATCACATACCTCAACACTGAAAGAACACATCCCACCTGAACAGCAAACATGCGACTGTCCTCCTCTCCCAGGTTCGAGCAGTTCGGCTCCGTCCGCATCCACCAAGTCCAGCGCGTCGTCGAGCTCGACGCAGGACGCGGCCGCACCTCGTCCTCGTCCTCGTCCTGCGGCACGGTCGCCGTCGGCAGACACGACCTCTCGGCCGTCGAGTCGCGCATGGCCGTCGTCGTGCTGTGCATGAACGAGCAGTCCCACACGGTCGAGTCCGTCTTGTCCGGCATCCCCCACGACTGCTTCGTCGTGCTCGTGTCCAACACGCGCCGCGCGCCGTCGGACGGCTACGAGGCCGAGGTCGCGCACCTGCTGCGGCACTGCGCCGACACGGGACGCCGCGCCGTGGCGATCCACCAAAAGGACGCCGGCGCGGCCCGGGCGTTGCGCGAGGCCGGCGCGGGGCAGCTGCTCGACCCCGACGGCCTCGTGCGCGACGGCAAGGGCGAGGCCATGTTCGTGGGCCTCGCGCTGGCGGCGTGGGCGGGCTGCGAGTACGTCGGCTTCGTCGACGCGGACAACTACGTCCCCGGCGCCGTGCTCGAGTACTGCAAGGCCTTTGCGGCGGGGCTGCACCTCGCCGGCGGCGGCGCCGGGGACGCCATGGTCCGCGTGGCGTGGGGGTCCAAGCCCAAGGCCCGCGGCGGGAGGCTGCTGTTCGACCGCAGGGGTCGCTGCTCGAGGGTCGTCAACGAGTGGCTCAACAGGCTGCTCCAGGAGCTCTCGGGCTACGGGACCGAGTGCATCGCGACGGGGAACGCGGGCGAGCACGCCATGACCATGTCGCTGGCCAAGAAGCTGAGGCTGGCGGGCGGGTTCGCCGTCGAGCCGTTTGAGCTGATTTACCTCCTCCAGGGGCTGGAGGACGGGCCGACGACGGACAAGGCGGTCGGAGGCGGAGGCGAGGCGAGGCTCGCGCCGGTGCACATCCGCCAGATCGAGACTCGCAACCCGCACCTGCACGACGACAAGGGCGACGACCACGTCAGCGGGATGCGGTGCCAGGCCCTCAACATGCTGTACCACTCGCACATCACGCCGCCGTCCATGAAGACGGCCCTGAGGGAGTGGATGGTGGCCGAGAAGATGCTCGAGGCCGGCGAGGAGCCTCCGAGAGAGCGCGTCTACCCGGCAATGGAAGACGTCGACTTGGAGGTCCTCAGCCGCGTGCTGAGCGAGGCGTCGGAGACCATGGTGGTGTCGGTTCAACCGCCTTTGCCGCATGAAGGCTGTTGCTGTTGGTCCTGATTTCACGATTCCTGGGGTTCAAAGGGCATGGCACGAAGTTATCAGTCAACATGGTTAGCATTTAGACCAGTACATAGAGCGCAGAGACCGAAATAGACTAGACATTCATCTTCTCACTCTCTCTCTCTCTCTCACACATCTCTACTCATCTACAGACTTGGCAACATCCCGCTTAGAATGCATCTTGTCAACCTGCGCCGCTCCCTCGACGGGCGCCAGCCAGCTCGCGCGCGTCCCGACAAAGTCCTCGCAGCGCGGCTTCATCTTGCCCTCCACCAGGCTAAAGTCGTCAACCGTCCCGAGGCGCAGGATGCTGTACCCGGGAGCCCCCGAGCTGACGCGGTACAGCAGCGTCCCGCAGGTGCCGCAAAAGTAATTCGTCATCTTGTTGCCCGTCGCCACCGTCGCCGACTGCCCAAACGCCCTGAGGTTGTCCCGCCCGCGGACGTGCCTGAGGTGCTCGTCGTCGACGGTGAAGTTGGAGCAGAACATGGACGAGCTGATCTTGCGGCAGTCGGCGCAGTGGCAGAGGAAACTGTCGACGAGGCCGGGGCCCTCGGTGGGCTGTGGACGTGATGCTGGTCAGCGTCGGGAACTGGTTGGACTGCAGGTCATGTGGACGGTTCTCACAAAGGCGAGTTGGACTGCGCCACAGAGACAGGTTGCCGTTGCTTCGGTCTCGGTGGACCAGCCGTCCCTGGTCAGGTTGGACAGGGGAAAGGAGCCTCGGGTGGTTGGCTCGGCAGACATGGCGACTTTGACTTGGGCGAGTCTACTGTCTGAATGGGATGGAGTTGCTGTGTCTCTAGTGTTGGGCCGAGAAGACGTGGCAGTCTACGTCGCTGAGCTGTCGAGGGCGTCCCTACTTATGAAAGGAACATGGCAATCTCAGTGGCAAGAGAATGATCTCTTTGGTTCCAATCATTGAGTTGGACGTTACACGACCAATGCACTTGCAACGGAGCAGATATCTACCCACCGTCATCAATGCATTATCACCGACGACCCGAGTCTCAACCCAATGAACGCAGCTCGAAGCATGAGACCAACAGCCAACAAGCTTCCAGAATCATGTTCCATACTACAGACGGCGGGGTGTCTTGCGGCCCATCTCTTCCCCGCGGTTGGTAATCTTCCTCTGCTCAGCATCATGGTTCGAATCGATACATGCACCGCCGTGTTAAGTCCGGATCGACCAACATCTGGAGACAATCGCCCATGAAAGATGCGTCACCTTGAAATAATTGGACATCTATGTTGGGAAAGCAGTCACATTGCACAACCGCCGATGGTCCAATCCAACATGTATGTACATCTTCTTCTCTTCTTCTGTCTGGAGCCATTGCTTGCTTTGCCCCCAACGAACAACGAAAGTCTACAACTTCTTCAGATGCTCCTCCCCCTCCACGAGCTTCTTCTCCGCCGCCAGAGTCTCGGCCCACGTCATCTTCGACACGCGCGGCGGCGGTTCGCGCTGGCCCTTGGACGGCCTCGGCACGCCGTCGACGACGCCATCAACCGACCCGGACATTGTCGCTCGGTTGGCGGCTGCTCGGAGGGATTGCTGATCAGCAGTTTTCTCTCACAAAGATCTCGGAATGCGGGGTTGCGGCCGCCAGCAGAGAGGTGAATCTCACCGGCAGCATTAGTTAGGAACAAGACCGTCTTGTCGGCGCCGTGTCCGATGGAGCGAAGCTGGTATTTGTCAGCGTCGCACGGCGTGCGTTGGCAGCCTGGAGTCGTACGAAGCTCCTGTTCTTCTTGGTGTCGTCGTTTGACATGATGTCGAGTAAGGTGTTTAGACGTGGCTTTGATGTAAGCGGTGGTGAGGTGGTTGTCCACGGAATGCTCCTAGTCGATTTAGTTTCCTCTCCACCTATTTAACTTGCCATGTCCAGCCCGTGAGCTTGCATTCAGACACGTCCCAGTCTGCCTCTTCTTCTTGGCTGCGTGATCCAACGGCAGGGAAGCAAGCCACCTGATGCGCCATCCTCACCCGTTCCGGGCGCATGTTGGTGCCAAGACGATGTAACCACCAATGCTGTGTTGGGCTTCGAGGCACGCCGACCTATGGCTCCTCGCAATGCTCGCTGCGCCGCCATAAGCGAGGCCCCCAAGAGATTCGTTCAATCCGTTTCGGGAAAGGTTCCAGACGATACAATGCCGTGGGTTGAGCAAGGGCAGAATGATAACCCGGGGCACATTTAAGCTTACCAGAGCCCCGTAAGCGAGTCGCCCGGCTTGCTTGACATGGCCCTGGTCCCTCTTGTGGCGATGGACACGAATTGCCTGTTGGTGTGCTGTCTGTTCGAGTGTTGGAAGCCACAATCAGCCCGAGGCGGTGCAAACAGCATGTCCGCAAAGCAATTGCAGGCGTCAAGCAGGCTGATCAGCCTTGAAGTCTGGAAGGGAGACTTGATATAGTCAGTGGATATGTCACTAAGAGTATCGTGGCATCCTGAAGTTCTGATGAAGCAAGACTTGGCGTCCCCTGCCAAGTGTCATTGTACCCAAGGTTTATTAACCTTAGGAGTCCTGCATCATTACAGCTACAATCTGGAAGGATTCTTTTCATTCACTCGGTTGACTACGCCTGCGTGTGTGTCCGACTAGGCCTCGCCGCCTCGATGAGAAGTGCGATATCATACTGCATCGCAGAGATTAAATGACGGCAATAAACTATTCGAGACGTGAGAGTGAGCACCTATCGCGTGCTACGTGTTCGAGTCTACTTCCAAAGCAGTATGATGACCATGGTGTTCACAAAAAGCCGTCAAATGAAGTCATCACCGTTCCCAACAGCTTGACCTGGCAGCGTAAGGTATTAACTGTACCGGTAGTTCCGGAGAAGACCCGGGTCGCGGTCCGGAGGTACGTACAGCGGCTAGTCTAGCGTGCTTAGCTAAGCGAAATGCTAGTATCCCGGGGAAAAGGCCCGTGCTTCAAAACTCAGGTCCCGTCGCTCGTCATTGACTGTCACTGTCGGAAGGAGAAAGAGGCAACTCCGATCTCGCGTTGGGTTTCCAAAACTTGCCTTGTTTCCACCTTGCCAGGCCCTCAAAGTGCAACGACCTGCCCATCATCGTTCGCATCTCCACGCATCAATCGAGAATTTCCTTGCGAACCAGATCACCCCATCCGCAAGCACGATGGGAATCCCCGACGCGAACACGGGGGCGACGACTCGCTCAGCCAGCAAGAACCTTGCCCCTCCCAATCCCAACGGTTACACCACATCTCCGCCGACGCCCTCGCCGAAGGGAAAGCGCAAGGCCGAATCCGACGAAAGCCAGCCGCCGGCCAAGAAGCCCAGGAACGACCCTACCGCCGAGAAACGCCTGCGCCGATTCCGCGCGAAGCCCCCCGGCAACTTCGGCGAGGTCTACACCCGAGCTCTCACCCAGAGGTTCTACGTCATCGAGCGGCGACGATGCGGTACCGACGAGGTTCCCGAGGAGGAGGTTGACATGGCGGGCTCGACCGGCAACATCTACACCGTCAGGATTGCCCAGCGGCCGTCGTGCAGCTGCCCGCACTTTTTGAAGGGGCATCAGTGCAAGCATTGGATCTACGTACGGGCTTACTCTCCTGGCCCCCATCGCTGCGCAGCTCTAACATGCATGTTCAGGTCATGTCCCGCGTCCTCGGCGCCAAGTTTGAGCACACGTACCAACTCGCCCTCCTCACCTCCGAACTCCGGGAAATCTTGGCCAACGCGCCGCCCATCGCGAACCCCTCCGACCCCTCGTCCGAAGACAAGAACCGCAAGCCCATCGACGGCGACTGTTCCATTTGCTTCTGCGAGCTCGACGCCGCGAGCAAGGAGACGGTCGTCTGGTGCCGCGCCGCCTGCGGCCAGAACATCCACAAGGAGTGCTTCGAGACGTGGGCCCAGACGAAGCGCAAGAGCGCCGGCGGCGGGGAGGTGACTTGCCCGTATTGCCGCAGCGTCTGGCAGGGCGACGAGGACATGGTCAAGAATATCAAAAAGGGCGGCCGCCTCACGCGCGAAGGATACGTCAACGTGGCCGACCAGCTGGGCATCAGCGGCCACAGGGGTACGTTGGCCTCGTTCACATTGTTTATACGCGGTGCAACAGCTGACAGTTATCAGATACGAGTACGTATCACCGATGGGACCGATGGGGGAGAGGGTGGTGAGAATGCTGCATTTGATGGCGTAGAACGAAAGGATAGCCCTATGATAATACCCAATCTTGATCCGAGTCTCGGACTATTCGCGCGCTTTTGCACACCTGACTAGTTTATTATAAGCTCGCTCGTACCTGTCTCAGTCACGCTACGTTGGATTTCACAGCTTGAACACTGATTTGGATTGAGAACACCTTTATTGACGTCCTGTTTGCCGTCTTTAAGATGAATTGAGTGCGATTACTGTGCCAAGACCTGGTGACTACAGATTACCCATTCGCCGTACAAGTACATTGCTCGTATGCAGCACGAATCTACTGGTTCTGCTTCTCCCGCTCGGCCTTTAGCTTGGCATCCTCCTCCTCGTTCTTCGGCACCTTGACAAACGCCGGCACCGTCACCGCGTTGAGCTTCCGCAGGGCCTAAACCACGAGTGTCAGCATACACGCTCACGTCACAACGAGAACGGCTTTGCGCCTACCCAGAAGGGCCTCCATAAAGAAACTCTACAAAACACCACCATCCCAAGCTGCCCCGCCACCCACAGCACCTTCCTCACCCCGTCACCCATTGACACACGAAAAGCATCACGTACCTGCGAGAACGCGCCGTCTGGCAAGTCGTTGTTCCACTTGTCATTCACCTTGACAATCTTGCCGTCGTCTCCCACCTCGATCTGCACGACGCTCTCCATCGTCTGCTCCGACTTGATGCCCTTGACGGTGTAGCTGTTCTTGAGCTGGAACTCGATCGGGTTGCCCGCCGAGGTGACGGTGTGCGACTGAATGCGGATCGGGTCGAAGAGCGCGGGGAGACCGTACCACTGCGCGGCGTACTTGTCGAAACCCGTCGCGACGGTGATGTTGTCCTGGAAGGTGGCGTTCTTGGACCACAGGGAGAGGTGCTTGAGGGTGGGGTTGCCCTCGAACAGCTGATTTGTGTGTGTCAGTACTGGCCGCATCGAGGAGTCAGACTGCGGGGTGCTCACGTCGAGAACGCTGCCTACGAGGACTTTCTGCTGCGAGGAGAGGGAGACGCCCGACTTTTGGACAATGTCGGTGTTCTTGACGCCGATCGACTCAAAGGACGGGGCGTCGGAGCCGGACGAGGCCTGCGCCTTTGCGGTTTCCGAGGGCGTGCCGGATGCCATGTTGCGCTGGATCGACTTCGCAAAGGACTTGGTTTCGGGGTGTGTTGCGACTTGCTTTGCGATGTGGCGGGCTGTCGAGTGCATGAGGGCGGCGGGTGTGATGTTGGGAAGGAGCGGTGCGAATGGGTCGGGTCTGGGGATGTTTTGAAGGGTGCTCCGTGTAGAACGTCATGCCATGGGCTCGTCTCGTCTCGTACATGCTTCATCGCGTCACTGGCTCGGTAATGATGGCGAGTGACGTCATGACTTGTATGTTGAGGGAGGAACGACTGTCTTGGAAGGCGTTCTTGCGGGATGGGGATGGGTAAGGTACCACCCGATGCGGACGGCCGGTTTGGGAAGAGGACGGGAGAGTACTTGAGGACGGCACTTGCCCCGCGCGTATCGTCGTCGCTCCGGAGGTCCGTTCGCCGACACGGGGACTATGCCGGGTCTAGTGGGACCGGATGACCCACTGTTCTCGGTCGGCGATACGGGAGATGCGAAGCCACTTCTAAGCATTTAATTCGAAGCGCCGACACGTACACGACATAGCTGCACATGCAAAGCACAATATTCCTCATGCAACACCCTCAACTACTGTAATTGTTGGTATTTCGCTCGCAAGGTGCGTAAGATGGTAAGCATGGTCTCTATACTCGACTTAGGAAACGCCCACTTCTGAAACAGCGATATGGCATGCCGCTGAAGTCGGTCGATATCCGGCACGTCCGAATACAGTATTGGTGAAAGAGATGCCAAAGTCAGTAGCACAATCGCAGCAAGCGTCCTGGTACAGCACACATTAGCCACAAAGTCTCGCTACACGGCGGGGGCAGAAAGTCGACCCACGAATGCAGTACGGTTTCCAAGGATCCAGAAGACGCTTTCAACCTGAATTCTACGACGGCGAGATACCCTCGGCAATGCAGCAGACATCTCCTGGCGTTTTCAACCACCATTTCCGGTGGGGCGCTCCCGCTCGGCCAGCGACAAACTTGGTGGAGAAAGGGCCGAAAGATAATGTCCCCCGCCGCATGATACCTCAGCATCACGATGGCCTCGTCCACGCTCGGATCCGGGTCGTTGAGGTCCGGTTTGATGGCGGCCGGGAGCAGTTCGAACCACGCGCCGAGTTGGTGGCTCAGTTCCGTAGCGACGGTGAACAGCGACGTAGACTGCTTGGTGGAAACGTCCTCCACAACGTCTCCTGTTGGCCGCGTCGTGAAGCTGGTTGCGGTATCGTACATGACGTGGTGGATCCTGTTCAGGAGGCGGCGGGCGGAGATGTTGGCCAGCCAGTACAGGAGTTCGGGTTCTGGCGGGTTGCCAACGCGTGGGAAGGAGAGGTTTTCGATGACTTGGTCGATTCCGCTTCGTGGCAGGTGGTGTTCTGCTGCAATATCGCTGAGGCACTACACGTAAGCACAGGTCTCAAAGGTCGGGAGAACTGAATACCATTCCAGGATGAAGGCGGCCCAGCACAGGCGAGTGACGGGCTGGTGTTCGACGGTCTCTTCCAGCAGCTGTTGCATGCTGCGGTGTCTGGTACGGTCAGAATCTCGAGCGAAAAGTTTGATGTCCCACCTAGGTAGTTCTCGTTTCTGACCTGATTGGAAAGTGCTGGATGCTGGTCGAGGCCATGTGAACGAGCCTCCACGTCTGCAACGGTCTCGAGAGATAGCTGTAGTAGAGTGCCGCCAGGTACAGTCCTTGGGGTAGCAGGATGTCGTCGCCAAACTCGTCGAACCAGGCTTTGAGGAGGACCTGCAATGCCGGAGTGAAAAGCTCCACGCCTGGAAGCCATGCTTCGTTCCTCAGATCCGGTGTGGCAACGGCAGCTTTGCCAAGGGCTAATACTACCAGTACTAGTGATGACCGCAGATTCGCCCGCAAACCCTCGCTGCAAACTTCTTGATAAATAGGCTCAAAGTCGTCTCTGTTCAGTACAGGATGTTGAGGGCTGACGAGATAGAAGTAGTTGTCCACCAACGGTGCCGCCGTTTCATCAGAAAAGTCCGGAAACCGGATTTGGCCCAGTGGTAAGGGAGTCAACGACAAGGCCGGAGGAAGCGGCCGTTTGGTCTCCACACGAGAGAACAGGTCTGAAGGGTAGTCGCCGAGAAGCGACTTGGCTGAACGAGACTGGAGCAGGCTGCCAGTAGTTGTGGAATGAGACACAGGTATGGTCATCGGGGTAAACTCGGAACCCGCGCCTCGGTGGTGCGTCGCGAGGGTCGCCACGTTAGTTGGAGGGCTCTGAGCATAGAGTGAGGGATGTATGGGCAGTTGCCCGTAACCCGGGGACGGGAAACTCGAGTCCGATAGTTGGTTGCTGGACAGGTGTCCAAACGAGCCTGGGGTGAAGCCATGGTCGAATGTGGAAGTGATGCTAGCAAGCGCGTTGAGGGATTGTTCGAGGCGCTGTAGACGATCCAGAATGTCATCTGTCACGTCCACAGATATCGATCTACATCATGTCAGGGGAGTGTCCGTAGCAACATGAATAATCAAGACAGCTTCTTTGCCAAATAAGCAGTCGTTTCACCTACCTATGCTCATCCAGCACGGGATATGCACACTCTGAATTGTTGGACTCCTCACAAAGAGTGCAGGCAGGCAGTCGACCGTCGCATCTTCTTTTCCTAAATGCCAACATGTTAAACGAATATCCAACGGACTTCAGTATGATGCCGTGTTCCGCAGGATCCGGCTCCGGCATACTGTCCCGCCAAACCATCTTACCTTTTTCGGCAGTAATGGCACGCCACGGCGGTTCTCTTCCGCTTCTGCGAGTCCATCGCCGGCCCAGTTGTGAAGAGAATCCCGCTGGAGCGGTGGTTGGGAGTTGGTCAAAGAGAAAATCAACACCCAAGGGACGAGACGGCGGGAAAGGCGGGATGGCTCCCGTCTTCGCTGCAGGGACTGTCAAGTCATATAGACAAAGCGGGGAGCTACTTGTACAGACATATTTGATCTCGTAGCCGGCTGAAAACTCGTAGAAACTGAATTCATGAGGGATCTGACTCGGAACTGTATAACTTCGTAGCGTTAAAGAAGATAGTCCGCGAGTTGTTCCTAATGCCCAACGTCGTAGGTAACGCCCTCGGCAAGGAGACCCTTGTCGTGTGTTTTAAGCATGTTCTCTGCGAACGGCTCTAGTCCTACGATACTGCCTGGGCGTTGTCTACTCCCCAAGTCGGTAAACACCTCAACTGATCCCTCCCCTAGCTGAAGCCCAAGCGAGCAAAGGCTGGATGGACTACGACTTTGAGTTCTAGGGCCCCAATTCCAAAGCCGAAATTTTCACCGAGTACAAATACGAAATTCTATGTGAATCACATTAGAACTACTGCCCAATCACAATGAGATTCATGGCCGAAACTCTGATCCTACTGCTGAACTTTCATCCCGACTAGACGCGATGAGAAGTATGTACTGAGTGAAATGACGACGTGTTTCATGGCCTCGTCTCGGTGACGGCTTGGCAACACTCTAAACACTCGTCCGAACAGTGCTCGCACCGAACAGGGCCGTACTGAACGAGCTCGTACCGAAAGAGAGCGCGATATAGCTTTCAAGAAAGCGATACACATTCATCCCGGTAGATCATAGTGAGTTTACCTCGGGTCAGACTTGTACGCACGAGGTACGCCCGCAGCCATCCGTGAGGCCTCGGACCTCCCCGACAGCCCGACAGGGCTCTCGATCTCATACATGTGTAATTTTCAAGCGAGACTAGATGTTGAACAGGAGGCGGACGCAAAGCATCCGCGGCCCTGGCTCCGAAATTGACGGGAGCTTATTATGCATGGCACCAAAAATGACAGCGTGCTAAGCTTTTTGCTCGCTGAGAGAGGATGGTGCGGGACGGCCACATCTTGAAAGTCCGATCACTGCGTGGATGTGGCATGTTGACGAAAGGAAGCACAGGGATCGGACTGCTCATTCCCATACAATGACCAGACAATGAAGAACACCTCGGACGCCAACACATTAAACCCCTCTTCGGCCCAAGTCGAGACGAAGCACCCGCGGAGCTGGTCAGTTAGCAGGCTACACTAAACAATCTGTTAGATTACGAGCGCGAGCCTTGTTGATGTTTTAGGAAAAAGTCAGAGAGAACCAAAAGCAGACGATTACGTCTCCTGGCTGTCACCATGGGTTATCATCTAGGCTGCTTGGTGACGCGATGCAACAAAGAAGTCAGTTTCCACGTCAGAATGCTGTAACAAAGGGCAGAATGGAACTTGGCCGAAATCTTTACTCAACGCCATCTCGAGAATACTTCACATGTAAGCGCGCTTGATCTTGCTGTCGAAGTGGCCATACTTTGGGAGGACCTACTACTGTGGTGCCATCAATCATCTAGTGATGACTCGCGATACTGCCATGGCGAACCTGAGCGGACGTTGAGCGAATTGAATCTGGGCACTGGGCAGGTAAACATGCCGAGTAACGAGGGATATTAATGCCATAATATGATCTGTCAAGTCTACACTTGAAGGTTGTGCAATCTCAAAAGCCTATTCAACGGGAACCTGATAGGGTGCAATTACGACAATAATCGAGACTCGGCAGCAGTGTCTCCCGAGCCAACACTCCAACGACGCCTGTGAACTCACAAGCCCGCGTCTCCGACAATGTCTTTGACGGTTCACCCTCACGCCGAAGACGCTCTGACCCCGCTACCCAGCAACATGGTGCAACTTCCTACATCCAGGTCGGTGTATAGAAGGCTCTCTGCGGCATGTTAGTGGTCCATATACGCAGACGTTGAGGTTTGCGCCTCGATAGTATAACCCTGCAGCTTCGCTCCTTCAGGATCCAATGTGGTAGCTCCGTGTTGTGTGTTCTGCAAAGCGCCCGTTGTGATCGCCGGTTGGCTGGAACCCGACGAAACGGCTTCGATTGCATCGTCTCGCGAACTGCAGGGCAGACTCCAGGGCAGAACACGCAACATTTTGCCCCGAAGCAGCACGCAGCCGTACGCGTTTTATTGCCTAAAAGACTGTCATAGTTCGCCCCTTGAACGGACTCAAACCACGTGGCTGTGGGGTGGTGTCTCTTTGAGTGCGCAATCCTGGGTCCCGATCCTGCCGAACATCGGCTCAACCAACCGCAACCCGTATCAGTGCTGCCCGACGCCCCGGTTAGCCTTTTTCGATGGGAGGGCATAAATCAGACCAGATTTTAGAACTAGAGGCTTAAACTTATTACGAAGACGAGGTTGGCGTGATCCTTGTCAGTATCGTGGATACGGTACATGGCTTTGTCGATCGTCGTTCTCGCGGAGAGGAGTGATGGTGAGACGTGGCACGCTGCAGCCAGAATAGGGTTAGAGATGCCTTGAGGCAGTCTTGTGTTGAGTTAACGGGAGACGGTTCCGAAGATGCGGTATGGGGGGAACGCGTTTGTTCAGATGATTGCGCGACAAGGTTAAGACGTCATGACTTGCTTCGAACCTTCTCGGACAATGACCCTAAGGGCTGCTCTCACACACACGAGCCGCTCAAGTACAGGAATTTTTGGAAAACGCCTCGGTTGTAAATTTCTGACAGGTTCGTAATCTCTTCTGGAGGAGCTCCGCATACTCTTGGAATGACGGCGGGACTCAGCCGCCTCTTCCGCCTCAAGCGTCTCCGAAGCCATTGAAAACTCTTATACCACCAGCTCGACTCCTTCATTCACGACAAATACTACGATAGGTTAAATTTCTTGCTGCTCTGCAAGCTGGGTTGGAAAGGATTCGCTGTTGGGGCCGTCCAGGGAAATGAAGTGAAGCCGCAACCCAGACGAGAGAGTCAGACTCTCACTGGACTGCGTGTACATTAAATCTCCTTCAACCATTTATGAATAACAACTTCAACGGTTTGCCATTGACCCAGAATTAGTGTTGGCTGTTTTCAATGCCACAAAGATGCCACGAAACGGAGATTTTCGATGGGCCATATTACGGACAACCCGAAGAAGCTACAGGAAATCGCAGGCGACAGTACCATGTACCAAGCATGCCAAGAACTCAGCACAAATGGCTTCTACATACAAAGCCATACTGCGCCTCACTTGCTTGGGCCCTTCATCACACTAGACAAAACACCAATAGGCGCTGCGGCCGGTGACAAAGTTCTCGTGGAAGAAGGTATCTGAGCGACAATTTGCTATAAACCTTGAGCGGCTCAAAGCTGCCACTAGGGAGTGCCCCAGTCGGATCTTCTCGAACTAGCCAGGACGAGAGGCGAGGCATCGTTTGTCAAAGTTTGGTCAGAGTAACTTGACCGCGGCACCCTCCGAGGCGTCACCAGAGGAAACTACCAATAGATAAGGCACTGTCATCGAAGGCTCTCGTCACTCGCCGGATGAGTGGAGAAATACTGGGCAGGGAGCGAGCGGACCTGTGAGACTTGGTGTACTAATTAGGCTGACTTGGGACCAATATAACCAAGTAGCCCTGCCGATTGACATGATAAGGTAGCCGGGCCAAAGGTTGGTATATAAAGACATTCAACGAGCTAGATTCTCCGGATCCTCACGGAAATGAGAAAGAGTAGGCCTACGTGGAAGGTCGAGGTGAGATCAATCACCACTTCTTTCAAGCCAGACGCCACGCCGGGCTGCCAGGTTCAGATATTTTGGTGGCGGGATGGGAACGGTGAGAACGGTGGGCATGGTGGGCATCGTGTCACGAGAAGTCTGTTCAGATTCGGGTGCTTTGTGGCGTATGCCGATGATCAAGCACAAGGTAGATCAGATCACGAATGGCGGAAGTTGACCCTTTCGTCGGAACTGCAACCGGGGAACAATCAGATCATCGCGGAAGCCACCTCAGCGTCTGTACAGGTAACAGGAACATCTTTGGAAAGCACGTGTATTCCGTTGACATCTGGTTCTCGTCTGGTCATCCACAATGAGACCACGCATGTTCTAACTCTCTTGCCTCGGGGATGATATATTCTCGAGATTCCTTAAACAACAACACTGTAGGATGAGTGCCGCACCAAGTTGCAACGCCACATGACCATGGCAAAGTAGTTGGCGAATCTTACTCGTCGACGTCAACAGTAGAGCCAATGGGCCCGAAGCGGATGTTGGACCAGGCAACCTTGCTACAATACAATCAGCATGACAAGATATCTCGCCGATGATCCTGTACTTACGCCTGTTGCCAGTCCGGTCGCAGAGTCCCAACGTCGGGGTTGTTGTCCTGCCAAACACAGGGCCCCCGGGGACCGCCCGGCTGATCGCCCGCCTCGGTGGGATACACGGAATCAAGCCAGACGTTCCACGCGTAGTACTGATTTCGCCTTGTCAGCCGCCTCCAAGCTTTATTAAAAAAAAGTCGAGATACGTTAGCTTACGTCGTCTTGAATGGACAAAGCCATAACCATTGGCCGGCGCAAGACGTCGTTCTGCGCAGCGGAGCCGCCCAGGGCGAGAAAGAAGTCCCGTTCCTGGAAAGCCTCCGCCTTGGCTCTGCAGTACTCTTCGCTCAAGTCATCGCCATCGGGTATGTTTGAAATTGCCGGAGCAGGGGTCTCGATTTTCTTTCCGTCTTGGAGAAAGAACTTTGTGATTTTGTCCTTGGAGAATCGCGTGACGACACTGGGCAGCTGTCAGAACTATCTCACTGACTTGAAGACTCGATATGTTGCGGCACGCACGTGAACTTTCTGTTGGTGTCGACAGTCTTTCCCTGTCCATAAAAGTCTCTGGCACCCAGGCGGTAGGGGTTGTAGTCACAACCCTCTGGGTCGCAGGTTACCGCGCGTTCACCATTATCGCACACCTCGTCTTGGCAGACGAAGTAGAATGGAGTTCTCCGCTGGCACAGCTTCGACGTGGTCTGAAAAGCGCGAGAGTTGGAGTTCCTGGTGTTCTCAGGTCAGTCTGGCATCGATTCTTGGACGACGGGAAGTCAATGCGGCCTGGTGTGTCTTACCAGACGTCGAACTCGGGGCAGCATGCTCCACGAGAACCTTGGCCGTGAAGGGCATCCGATTCAGGTGGAGTCCATCCATCGAAGTTGGCCTGTACCCAAATCGCATTAATCATCGTAGCTCATATATAAAGCTCTTGGCTCACAACTCACCTTGCCGCCGACGAACCTCAAAGACCTCGGGCAGTCTGCGTTGCAATAGCCCGTGCCATATCTCGCGCCGGCTTCGTTGTCGGGGAACCGCTCAAGACCGCCATCCGCATCCATGGCGAGGAAATGGAGTGCTGCGTTCAGCCCGCAAGGCACCGTCGACAAATCGACGTCAAACGCAATCTCGTTGTCGAGGAGGGTGAAGGTCTGGTAGCGGTCTCCGCTCTCTTCCAGGAGGAATACGCGGGAATTCCGGCTCCTCGAAAAGTCGATTGGCGTGTCGTACCTCTGCGACAAGGTGTCTCCGTTCGTGGCGATGCCGTAGCCGGGGTAGTAGGCGCCGTCGACGGCGCATCGGTCGGTGCATGTTCGCGTCGAGTTGCACTGGTCCGTCTGCCACTCCTGGCGCTCGAAGCAGCTGCGATAGTCGTCGACGACGTGGATCCAGCGGAACTCGGCGTCCACGGTGATTTCTCCTTGGACGGTCTCGCAGGTCGAGGTGCTGCAGCGTTTCCACGAGAGCTTGGGGTGGATCTCTTCCTGGAGGTCGCCAATCTTTTGCGTCACAACGAGATGGACTGTTGATAGGATGACGAGAAAAGTTGAATAATACATCTTTGGACTTCTGAGACTGCGCAGTTCACCAAACAAAATGTATGGATAGATTTGTCTTTCGAAGAGAATGTGAGAGCCCTTTCTCTTATCTATGTCACGAAGAAGAGGCTATTCAAATGAATTTATATCAGGTGCTTTCGCAGCCTGGGCGGGCAACGTCGAAATGAGACCGCCACCATCTCAGAATCCTGCCAAGCTGGCCATCTGACCACATATGCATACAATATCAGTTGAGATGAATCCGTCACGGAGGGTCTTACTCCTTGCAGAAACACCAGTTTAGCTGCCCGACCTCACATCACCGCAGCAGTAGTTGTTGACACAAGGCTCAATGATTGGCAAGGCTAGAGAAGACGCGGTAGAGCGCATGCATCTCAGTCTGACAGATACGAGACTTGATATATTAGTAGTTACTTGGCAGGCATCCTTGGTAACGCTAGTATTCAGCAGTCAACCGACACAGGCTGGGTCGGTACGGACACGCGCTGTCGTCAGTTACCTCATTAAAGCTGACACTTCTCAATGCCAAGTTAGACCTGCTCTTCATCTACGACTACGACAATCTTGCCAGCTGTTGTGCCAGACTCGGCAAGCTTATACACGTCCGTCAGACTCTCGAGTCCGCGAAAGACAATCGTCTCAACGTCCAGACCCTTCTCCGCAACAAAGTCCACCAAATCGGCCAGCTCGGCCCGGCTTGAAAGATTCGATCCCATGAGACGTATGTCCCGAAAGATCATCTCCTGGAAGGGGAAGTTGACCCTGGGCGGCTGGGCCACCTCGACGACAAGACCGTGCCCCTTGGTGATGGTCATCGCCGTGTGGATGGCCGACTCGGCGTCGCTGAGAACGATGGTCGCGTCGCATAGTTCGTCTCCTCTCCCGGCCCCTCGAGGGCCAATGATGCGTCGAACCTGTTCCACCGTCGCGTCCTTTCCAGCTCTCACGTCGACTGCTTGGGCTCCAGACCTCCTCGTCAAATCCAGGGCGACGTCCCTCGCCTCCACGCCGACAACGTTGATCCCCTGCTTCACCGCAAACTGAATGGCGAGATGTCCGAGACCGCCACCGCTGCCCACGATCCCGAGCCACCCGCCGGGTTCCACGCCCGCCCTCTTCACCGCGCGCCAGCTCGTGCAGCCCGCACACGTCAAGGGCGCGGCCTTGATGAAACTCAGTGCGTCCGGGATCCTGACGGCGAACCTGTCGTCGAGAACGGTGTACTCCTGAAAGGCGCCCGGGGCAGAGATGCCCGCGTACCCCCGGTTGAACTTGCAGCTCAGCCGGAACTCCTCGGGCCCGTTGCAGTCGACGCAGTCTCCGCAGGGCCCCCGGATGCCGATGGCGATGATGCGATCTCCGACCGCGAAGGTCTTGGCCGCTTCCGCGCCGAGGGCCGCGACGGTTCCCGATGGTTCGTGGGAGCCGGCGAGGCCGCTGGGCGTGTCGTGGAAGTCGCCGTTGAGCACCATCACGTCGGTGTGGCAGAAGGATGCGACGGCTACTTTGATGAGGATGTCGTGTTCGCCGAGGGACTCGACGGTGGGCGTTGGAATTTCTTCCAGACTCCATGGCTTTCCGAACTGGATGTTTGCGATTCGTTAGAAACCCAGCGAGTTCGAAAAGCGTGTCAGGTCGACGACGCACCTCTTTGACCACGGCGGCCTGCATTGTTTTTCCTTCAAGCGTGTAATTCGACATTTCGTAAGTCTTTGTGGCTGATATCAGGGCTGACTGCAACATTTGGGAAGCTTCTTGATATCTGGCGAGGATCGTGCTGCCGACTGCTGATAAATGCCATCTATTGCCAAGACGTTGAAAGCCCAGTTTCGGCTCCAGCCCCTACCGATCTTCGTGGAGGATCGTTGGAGTAGAAATGGAGCAATTTGCAATGACATCATTCTGCAGCTGCCCACCCTCGAATTACACGAAGTTCTCGCTGCCCGATCAAGTAAAAGTCTTGCTTGAAAGTCGGTTCAGCCCCATGGCAATACTGTAGATGTCTTTCGGACCATGGCAGAGTGTTTGTATGAAGCTCGAATAAGACTGAAAGTACTCATGTCGAGTAATCTAAGCATTTTCAGTGACGATCATTTGGTGCTACAACCAAGTAGGCATTGCGCTGTCGTTTATGCCGTCGCTGCCATCATCAATGGTCCCCTTCTTCGTATGTGGCATTCTAGCCATCAGCGGACGGGAAGGGAACATGTAACTTGACCAGAGTCCAAAGGACCGCATTTGTCCGGCAAAATCACTTCACTCCTAGCAGAACAGCACACAGTTGAGACGATTCGGCACGTTGCTATCAAATTTGATGCCGTGAGGACATCTCACATCAATGAGCATCATCAAGGGCCAAGCCGGGATGAGTCGCGGGCCGCCCCGAGATAGTCGGACAAGGTCTCGGGGAACTCGACCGGTCGAGGTGTAGAATCTGGGGCAGATCGTCGCCGTCGATCTTCTGAGTCCGGCGAGGTGCGGGGGGTCTGACGAGGTGAGATGCCATCACATCTCAAGGTGTATAAGTATCTTCAGGTAGAAGCTTGCAACTTGCGGAAGATTGACAAGATGCACTTGCTAGACACTGCCATAGACGCCCGCCATATCCCAGTTGCTTCGTGATGTTTATCCACTTTCTACTTCTGCTATTTGTGGCGCTCACTGGCATTTCTTGTGCTGCCTCACTCCAGACGCACCCCATTCCCAATCCCGTCAAGCAGTCATCCTCCTTCACGGTCAAAGCAAGAGAGCCCGGCGGAGAATGGCGGTCCGTCTCGACGTTGCTCGTCAATCTCCACGAAATCAACATCACCACCGGGTCCGCCAAGGTCCACCCCAGCTCTTTGGCAATGTTCGACTTTGACGGAACTGTCGAAGTGTTAGTCACTTACAACTCCGGTGTCGTCTCGTCGCCACGAGTCCGCCCAGGCTCTTACAAGATCAAGCCCGTCACTGGCAACGATACTTTGTCGTTTACTCTCAACGAGCCGCGGGACATTATCATTCAGGTGACCGAGTCGGTATTTGACGTGCTCCACCTCATCACCAACCGTATTGCCACAGACGTTCCTCCCAGCAACGCGACAGACACCATCTACTATGGCCCGGGCTACCACACCCACAATGGAACCCTCAACATCACGTCTGGCCAGACTCTCTACCTCGCCCCAGGCGCCGTCCTCAACGCAGCAGTGTCTCTCGACGACGCCACATCGGCGTCGATTCGGGGCCACGGTGTGCTCTACCGCACCCCGATCGGCGCCATCTCAGCTCAGCGCTCGAGCAACGTCACAATCGACTCTGTGACCGTCATCAACCCTACCCACTACACGGTCAACGCCGCAGAAGCGCAAGACGTCACCATTCGCAAACTTCGCTCCTTCAGCGCCGTTCAGTGGGGCGACGGCATCGATGTATACAGCAGCAAGAACGTCCTCATCGACGGCGTCTTCCTGCGCAACTCGGACGACTGCGTTGCGCTATACAACCACCGCAACGACTGGTACGGCGATAGCGTCAACATCACGATTCAGAACTCGGCCCTGTGGGCTGACGTAGCCCACGCGATTAATATCGGGACCCACGGAAACTCGATCAACCCAGAAACCATGTCGGACATTTCTATTCGGAATGTCGACATCATGGACCACCGCGAGTTCCAGATGGGCTATCAGGGCGCCATCGCCATCAACCCCGGAGACAGCAACCTCGTCAAAGATGTTATCATCGAGAATGTCAGAGTTGAAGACTTTCGCATGGGGCAGCTCATCACGATGATGGTCATGTACAACCAAAAATACAACACTTCGCCTGGCAGGGGTATCTCCAACGTTACGATAAGAGACTTGAGTTACGATGGCGCCAGCGCAAACACGGCCATCGTGACCGGATACAATGAATCTCGCGGGATCGAATTTGTCAGGTTTGAAAACCTCATCACCAACGGACTGCAGATCAAGGACACGATGAAGAAGCCGGCCTGGTATATGACATCAGACTTTGTGCCCATGTATGTCAACGAGCATGTCAAGAACTTGACTTTTACATAGTGGACAAAGGCATCGTGCATCTTCAGGAGATGGGGCTTGTAGTATGCGTGTGCCGTCTCTCTTTGCGGATGTGTGGCGTGGCGGAAAAGGTGGACTCTCGTGACTCGAGGACCATTGGTGTCGCAAGATGATATGTATCATAATCATAACGAAAGAAGAGGAGGGAAAACATGAAAGAAAAAAGGAAGCAACCACCGAAGGCGGTCTGCGATGATCACAACGGTGAAGGCTGCTGTAAATTTACAGTTGGTCCCATATTTTCACGATTGTTGGTAGATCAGCTTCCGCTGGATCGACAGAAAGTTTGTCGACAACAGATCTATCGTGACCAATTAGATCAATACATGTGTGGCTGTCAAGCATAAAAAAGAAGAAGAAGATGAAAGAAGAGGGAGGCTACTTGTACGACGAAAGGGATGATGATGGCCCTGTTGGAAAACAGTGAATTGAGGAGCAAAATTTGCTCAATTTCGATGTATGTCAACAACATGACTAACTGGGTTGGGTGGTAAGTATCCTGACTGTTGGTGCCTCCGTGAGGCCCCTGGAAATGAGGTAAGTTGAACAAATACTGTTACTGTACGTAGAGCGCGTACTGCTCCACCGTGACAGGGGCTGATAACCAATCAATTTCAGCAGCAACGTGTGGCTTTTCGCTGGAGCGTGTGTCCAAAAGCGGCTAGATCAGCGCCCCACAGGCACCTGCCCGGGGCTGGTTTGCGCAGCAACCACAGTAGGTAGGTACCCATCCCTGAACAACCGCGTTCATCCGAAAGCGTGGATAAGTTCTCTCCTACATATCCGTCCGTAAATTGACAACTATTCATCAGTACACGTATCGAAGTTCATTCTCAACCTTGCTACAGTCAGTCTCTGCTCTCCCTCTCGTCATGATGACTTGCCGGACGCGGTCAGCGGCGGATTTGTCGATTACAGCTGAGCGCATAGAACGACTCAGACAATATGACTATGAGATTCTTCGTACAAGGTACATCTATTCGGGCACGTCTTCTCTCTTCCTGTGCGACAAGTATGCGGACATGACCATCAGATGTGGCGAACAGACATTCAAAACCCACAGGGCTATTGTTTGCTCCCAATCATGCGTCTTTGATAAAGCGCTCAACTCTTCATTCAAGGTAAGTCGGTTAGCCTATCCGTCTAGGTACACCGTATTGAGATCTGGGGCTTTCTGACATGCAATAGGAAGGAATGACCAATAAGGTTGAGCTCCCTGAAGACGATCCCGCTGCAATCCGCTGCAAGTTGGAGTTCATGTATAAGGGGAACTACAGCACAGTGGAAGGAGGTCCCGCAGTCTATGAGACTTATCCTGCTCGTCTAACGCCCGAAGAAGTCGCAGACGAAATGAAACGCGCACCAGGGATCGACTTCGCAAGCCTGGGACTGATGCCAAAGACGTCGCCCCGGCTTGACGTGGATGACGATGACAGTGGCGATTATGCGCCCGGCCCATTCGAGACGGAAGTGGCCGAGGAGTACTTCGACGACGCAGAAGACGTAGGCGATGATGATCTCCTCCCAAACAAAAAGGGTGACGATTTGGGGTCCAAGACCGGCGACATTTGCAACGAGACCGCCACGGCACAAAGTCAGCAACAAGATCCAGAGTCACTTCAACATCTGCTTGAACTGATGGCAGGCCGCCCTGATGCGGACACCCGACAAAAGGCTCTCGCCGCCACCGCCAGGCATCGGAGAAGCGGCTTCGCGCACCTCCATGCGTACCTTGTGGCAGACAAGTACGACGTCCCTGCGCTGCGGCTGCTTGCCCTGACGAGATTTTACCGCGCAGTGGAGCTGACGTGGACGGCGGACGAGGAGTTCCCCGACTTGGTGGACGAGTTGTACGCGACCACGACCGAGCAGCACCAAGACCTGCGCGACATTGTCTGCCGACTGGTCGGTTTTCACTTGTTAGACGATAACGCAAGTGCCAAGAAGAGAATGGAGCCGGTCATGAAGAAGCATGGCGAGTTCGCGATGGGCGTCATGGACTACTACATCCTGAGCGTGCGGGGCGACTGTGCTTGGTAGTAGTGGCTTCAACGTGTCGAAAGAGATGGAACAGTCGGCTATACCTGTTTAAGAGGGCCTCGGCGTAGCAGTTGCTGAGACTGGCGCGATAGTTGGGAGGACATTAAATCAAAGCCAAGACTGAAAGCTCGAAATTCGAATGCACGATAGCCATGAAACTACACGTGACATATATATTTTCTCTCCTTTCTTTGTGAAATTGATACCCAGTGACCTGTCGCCACGGCTTCCAGACGAGTGGCTTCCCTACCAACTGCTGTAGACTCGGAAGTCTATTATCAAGGTCCTACTCTTCGAATCCGGTGTTCAACTCCAACAAACGATGCGCAATACGGCCATTCTCAGCAGTCTAACTTACCTCAGAGTACTCGATCGACATTTCTTCGCCTTTCACACCAAGTCCTTGTGGCGTGTCGTACTTTCTGACGCGTGCCGACTTGAACGAGAAGGCCCCCTGGAACGGGGGAATGCCCCTGCGTCGATAGTACATCTTCATGAGTTCGCCCAGGGAGCTCCAATAATCCCATTGGAACACTTCAAAGTTCTTCCCGTCGTCACCTGTAGTGGCGGCATCGTTCGTGGCGTCCTCACCTGTTAGTGGCGGCTCGGCAGCGACGACTTTGACGCGAACCGTCCTGAAAACGCGAATGGTGGCCGGCAGGCGTCCCAGGATGGAGGAGAAGTTTTCTTCGCAGAGTTCCTCGTCTTTGGTACCGGGTGATATCGCAAAGAGGGTGAAGTTCTGGTCTGCTAGAACAGCGAAACTGAGGCAGCACGATCTGCGGAGTTCACGGTAGTCTTTCGGCTTCGCCATCAGATATCGCCGCCGGCCCCAGGCGATACCGAGGACTTCTTTGGTGTCTGTCATTTTGCAGCTGTTGTTGTTGAGCGTGTGGGTTGGATGTTGCAAGCGTTGTGGCGAGTTGGCGATGCAATTTGATGCGGTGAGGATGATTTGTATGGCCAGGGCTTTGAGAAATGAAGTGACGAACGTGTCTTTGGGTAAGTGTTTTATACCCCATGATGGAAGAACTACTCCCTGAAACAACAGCATTGATTTCTCTGGAGACTGGAACCACACGAACTTTCCAGCAGCGGACATTGACATTGTCACTGCACGAGAACAATGGCCTATGACTTGAACACAGACACGCTGTCTCTGGGGAGAGGACAAAGACACGCTCCGACGACATTGTTGTTCTGAATTAGATCTTTGTAGACTTGCGCACTACCAATTCCCAAGTCACTGGGAAGCAGAGCAGGCTATTCGACCGCAGTTGTGTCACGAGAAAGCAGAGCAACGCATGTCGTTGCGAGGTTGTAACTTGAACAGTTGATGCGGCGGCAGCTTCCCGCGCTTGGTCGACGCAGACCGGTAGTCTCCACTGCGTCATGAGACCCTGTGGAACTGAATTTGCTAGTGTTGTAAGTGAGGCAGCGGCTCTACTACGGTGGAGATGTTCCTGGCTTACCTAGGTGACGGTCGGTAAGTAGGTGACGGACGATACCCAAGGCGGAGTGAGTTCGGCTGATTAGGTGAGTGTGGCTGCTGTTTACCCGATCCCCGAACGTGCCGAAGATTCCAGCAACAACACCACCATTTTAGGCAGGTAGGCGTCGACTCTGGCAACGACGCACCCAAGACCAACAGTCCTGTCTCACTGATAGATATCTTGCTCTGCAATGGAGTCTCGCAGCATCCCGAAAACGCCAAGCAGCTCAGGTCCAGCACCACTGAAGGATCTCCTCAGGTCAAGAACCCGAAATGCTGGTCCCGGCACCCCCAAAGCCTATCTTCCATGCCGGGACCGCAAAGTCAGATGGGATAAGAGGCAGCCATGCTCGTCGTGCAACAAGCGAGGATATCCGGACTTATGCTCCTACGATGCTCGGGTATCGCAAGCCAGGATGGTAACACCGTGCATTGCAGGTTGATAAGGATTGCAGACGTCAAGGGGGACATTAGAAGCAAACAGACCAGTTGATGAAGATGTCCCATCCCAAGCTGTTAGTTTTCGCAAGGTAGGAGATCATAGGCTTCTCGGCATAGGAGCTCCGTCAAACCACCCCAGCAAGCTTTTCGCCAACATAGCCCGTCGGCGGTCACCGCAGTCCAGACACGATCCAGCTCGTCAATCTGCTTTCGAGACGGGTGTCCTTCCCCTTGTTGGCGCTGGTGGCGACGCGGCCCCGTTTTAGTTGCTCTTCAGCCCTCTCCCTCCTGATGCTGAACTCATCAAGCTCTTCGAGGTCTATCGACAGCACGTGCATCCCTACCATCTCATCACTTTCAACTTGGATCAAATAGAAGAAAGGATTCGTGCTCATACCACCGCCAGGGAAACAAATCTTCAAGAAGCTGCTCCTACGTCACTGCTAGAACCGCGATGGCTCAGCTTGCTGCACGCAATCTCGGCATCAGGCGCTCAATTCTCAGAGATGCCGTTCGCAGGCCGGAAACGTCTTTCACGACGCCACAGTGTGTACCTTAAGGATTACCATCCTTCTGGCTTGCCACTCACATGATCAGCGAAACTCGCTTTCGGTGTGTCGAGGACCACCGACTACCTGGCGAGACCATCGAAGCTGACTGTACAGACTCTCCTTCTCCTTGGGAACACCTTGCAGAATGATATGAAGCCCCAGGCGGCTTGGGCTTTCGGTGGAACGACCATCTACCTCCCCTCGGGGCCTTTGACTACATCATGTCCGACCACAATGCTGTGGAGCACGATACCTACACTGAGGATCTATTTTGACGCCTGTCAACACTGTACATCACGTCCAAGTTTGCCGGGACCTCTCAATGCGTCGAAGTTTGAGATGATCTACTTTCTGGACGTGAAGCCGAAAGCTTCCCAGTCTTGGAGTACCTTTTCCTTCACGCCGGCACGAAACGGCTGCTCGAGATCGGCAACCTTTCAGTCCCTTCTGACGGTGTACTCTGTCGGCATCAGGGCTGTCTCCGTCGTAAAGCAGACGCCTTCAAGACAATGTCCAAGTTTGCCGGCACTCACAAGCCGTTCGTATCGCACTTGGCGACCCCTAAGGACTCTCCGGCGAGCGATCCGCTGTCCTCGGCCTCGAACAGCCCACCTGGTAGCGGCATGCTTGAAGCCATGACCGCAGCAGGAAGCACGCCAAACACCAAAGCCCAGGGCAAGTCTTTGACTTGCTTCTTCCACATCAGTGAATCTGCCAGATATGCGGCGGCTAAACGGTGAGACTTGCAAGATGGTTGCGGCTGTAGACCCTGGCACGCGCTACTGACCAATTTTCCCACTCCCGTCGGGCGACTAGACGATGGCATGTCGCAGGCTTGGAAGGACTTGCAGCCGTCGGACTGGTGCAGCAGCGGCGTGGGAAGTGTCGTTGGGGGAGCTTGTTCGAAGTCAACTCGATCTTCTTGCACGCTCCGGTATCGACGACAACCGGGGGTATTGGGGTAGCAGACTTGGCTGCGATCATCTTGTCTAGAATCTCCTTCATCGACGCTGTGGGCGGAAGACCGAGATGTCTCGCGAGACGGCCGTCGCGTGTGAGAGGAGCGCGCTCATTGTTCTCGACGATGTTGCGGATAATGGCGCCGACCTCGAAGTTGGGACCGCATTCCTGGTTGATCTCGACGAGGTCGCCGTCGTCTTGGAGGGGTTTGACGAAGGAGCGGGAGGACACGTGAGAGAGGTCTTGACGATATGATGATTCTGATATCCATCAAAGGCGTTTAAATGGTCTTGGATGGTCGTAAAAGGTGACCTAAGTTTCGGCCAAGCCGTTTGATCTTATAAGCCGAGCAACTCGAGGCAGCCAGACGCCGGCATCGTTGGTGGGTAGTCCGAATTCTCCGAACACGGTCCATCAATAAGTGAGATGGACACCTCACGATACCTTACTGTTCGACAAACGCATGACCTCCGGCATCGATTGATGGGTTTTGGAGCTTTTGCAGCATTTGAAGATATTGGCCACCGACCCGCCGTCCGCATTGAGCTCGTCTTCTTATAGGGAGACTGGTTGTCTTGGCCTGAAGACGACATTGCGTTCGCAAACATACTCCTTTACGCAGAGCTCAGAGCTACAGTGACGTCGGCGAGAACCCCCTTCACAGCAATCCAAGCAGCTCCCCGAAACAAAGCCGAATGGATGAAGGGTACGCCTGCGAAAAGATCGTCGTCGCCGTCACAGGCACAAAAAGCACACAATCGAACTCCACATGCTCCAAACGCTGCGCCGGCTCGACGAGGGGGAGGGACATTGCATTGTTAGTAACATCCATGCTAACCTCTTCACGATCCATGTTGAACTTGAAACTCAACCTCACGTCGGGCCACAGTACGTGTCTAACCCAGCAAACACCTGGTCCCACCCGTACGCCATCGAATTGTCGCCCAAAATACCCTCCCAAAGCCCGTCGAGCCCAAAGTCGGGCTCGTCCACCATGCCACTCAGATCCACATCAAGCTCATCCTCCTTCCTTTGCCTCCCAGCATCGTGCGATACCTCCGGCGCCGGCGGCACCACTTCAACATCGTCAACGCCCTCCACGCGATACCTCCTCAGCACACCGACGAGGTGCCGCACCAACCTCGCCGCGACGACAGACTCCTCGCCCGCCGAAGCCAGCGCCCTACACGCGTCGGCCACCTCGGCGTGCGTGTCCTCCCCGCCCGCGGACCCGGCGTTGAGCGCGAGAATGGTGCAGGCCATGAACATGTGGCCGATCACGCAGCCCATCCGCCTGCTGATGGCCCGCGCGACGTACGTCTGGGCGGGTTCCCGGGCGGCGTTGGAGGATTGGAGGAGCCGTGTTGCGATGGAGAGGACGACGCGGGCGGAGCTCAGACAGGTCGCCCTGGAGCTCTGGTTGGCGGTGGTTGGTGACGTGTGTAGCAGGAACGGGCGATGGAGGCGCGCGCGGCGGGAGTGGTAGCCCAGCAGGACGACGTCTCGCTGGAGGGAGAAGTGAGGCGGTGCCTCGGGCGGGATGGGGCCGGTCGGGTGTAGGAAGGGCGGGAAGGAGGAGAAGGCGGCTGCGAAGAGGGAGTCGAGGCGGGCTACGCGTTCGGGGCTGGTGGGTTCGAGGTCTGGCGAGCCGGTGCGGGCGTCGATGATGGCGCGGGAGATTTCGGCGAGATGGATGCGTTGGAGGAAGCAGGTCAGGACGGTGGCGGTGGTGGGAGGGTGGGAGAGGGAGGGGGAGGAGAGCTCGGGTTCCGAGTCGTTGATGTTGCGTGGGTGATTCACGACGAAGTGGGATGGGTGGATGTTGTAGGTCCCGTCGATGGGGCCGCCCATCAGACCGAGCATCCTGGAGGAAAGGTCAGCGGTGATGCCGCTATCATGGGAGATGCGAGGGGGAGGGGGAGAGGGGTGGGAAGACGGACCAGTCCGTGGCGACAATGTGCCACCACAACCTGCGCTTCATCTCGCGCGTGGCTTCGTCGGGTTGGTGTTCTGCGTTGGGACTGTCTGTGAGGTGGAGGCTGATTTCCCGCGCGGCGGCGATGGAGCAGGTGTGCAGGAAGCGGAAGCGCGCCGAGCAGCCCTGGAAGTTGTAGACGAGGTAGGCGAGTATGGCCCTCGCCTGGACTTCCTCGAGGCATGCCGGGTTGCTGGGCTGGGACTGCTCGAGGATGCCGACGGCGGAGCGGAACCAGGCCATGGACGTCTGGGTGGCCTCGTCGACGGAGGCGAAGATCTGAGCGACGTCGGAGTAGCCGCTGTAGAAGAAGGCGCTGGTCGCGGCGATGGCGAGGATGAGGGCCGCGTGGGCGGGGTTCGGGTCGATGCCCTGGTCGAGAGAGGCGTAGAAGGCGTCGATGGTGGACTTCATGGACGGTCCGTGGATGACGGGGAGGAGGTGGAAGGGGTTGTTCATGAAGTCGTCGAGGAGCTTGAAGGCCTCGTCGCGCGTCATGAGCCAGGCGGACAGTGCCGCGTTGGTGTCGTCGGTGGGCTTCAGACCTGGAGTTGCGCTGGACGGTGTTCTAGGAAACTGGTTGACGGTGGCGATGCGGTAGCCGACTCTATCGTGAGACGTCGTGGCCTTTGTCTCTGGTCAGCATCCTCTCGTGATGTTGGCTCGTCGGGGCTTACACAGGTTCCGTGGCGGGTAAAGGTCGAGTCGAGATACTTTGCAGTCTGCTGCCTCTCGTTGTCGACGACGGCGCGCCGTGTTTCGCTCGGTGGTGAGTGTCTGTCGTCCATTTCCTGTCCGAGAGCAGCCAAGGTCTGGTCCGAGGATGCTCCGGCCGGAGCAGCGGAGCCGAACACGGCGCGCTCCAGTCTCCGGAGGCGGCCGAGAATGGAGTCGTCGTTTGCCGCGCCCGGCGCCGGAGTTACCGGAGCCACCGGGCTTCACCACGATTAGCTAATGATGGATACAAGCGAGAAATCAGAGAGTACCTCGACCGTAACGCCTTCTGCTCCGGCGCAGGTTGTCCGGCGCATACCAGCCCGCGTATGACGCAGCTGGAACAGGGGTCTCCACGGTCGCATTTGAGCTTCTTCTTGCGGCACGAGTCGCACGAGATTTGCGGCTGGCGGCGTCGCTTCTGCGGCTCCTCGGACTCGAACACGGCACCGCGCTTC
Organism: Colletotrichum sidae; assembly: GCA_004367935.1. Taxonomy (NCBI): domain Eukaryota; kingdom Fungi; phylum Ascomycota; class Sordariomycetes; order Glomerellales; family Glomerellaceae; genus Colletotrichum; species Colletotrichum sidae. Next base: position 253,796 of record QAPF01000035.1, read on the forward strand.
ATTGTGGCACGTCTTGCGGGGGCTCTGGTCGTGTAATGGAGTCTCCAGACGGACGAAGTGCTGATGGGAGGTTGAAAAGGACGAGGTCCTCGGATGGCCCGCGGACATTGCCGGACCCTCCGCGGAGAATCCGTGGAGCTAACGATGGCTGGCTTAGTGGCGTCGCTGCCCTCGTCTGGCTTACACGATGGGTCGCGGCCATCGTCAACTTATATACCACGCGTAGTTGCGGTCGAGTTCATGGATATGTGTGACAGTAGACAAGCTCATTTCTGGTGCTACTGAAGGACAATAATTCAGCCTCTAACATCATGGAAGCACCGCAACCGCCGGCAGGCTACAACAGGTATACGTCGAGTAACAACCTCCAGGATTCAAGGCCGCACATCTAACATCCCCGGGCATAGCTTGCGATCATGGCTCGCCGTCTTCGGCGCCTCTCTGTGTCTATTCTGCACCGTCGGCTTTCTCAATGCCTTTGGCGTCTTCCAGCAATACTACCAGACGTTCCTCGGCAAGTCCGAGTCGGACGTTTCCTGGATCGGCTCCGTCTCCATCTTCACCATCTACTTCTGCGCACCCGTAACCGGTGCCCTCGTCGACAAACTCGACCCAACAGTTAGTCGCTTACTCTCCACAAATAGAAGAGAAACTTATCGCTGCAGGTCCTTCTCGTCATCGGCAGCATCGGCCAAGTCTTTGCGCTCTTCATGACCTCGCTGTGCACCCGGTACTACCAGACGTTTCTCGCGCAGGGCGTTCTGCTCGGCGTGAGCATGTCCCTCATCTTCTGCCCGCCCGTCGCCGTCGTCTCGCGCCGCATGCCGCACCGCCGCGGCCTCGCCCTCGGGCTGGCCATTGGCGGGTCGTCCATCGGGGGCATCATCTGGCCCATCATGCTCGAGCAGCTGCTCAACAAGCGACACCTGATTTACGGCTGGACGATGCGCGCCGTTGCTTTCGCCATGATTCCGCTGCTGATCGTGGCCGTCGTCACGGTTGTCGACGCCCCCGCGACATCTGCTGCGCAAGCTCATGCGGTTGATGGCAACGAGAAGGACGGCAGCACGTCGACGGAAGAAGTGGCGAGCGAGAAGAAGGCAGACTTCTCCATCTTGAAGAATAAGACCTACATCCTGCTCTGCAGCGGGCTCGCGCTCGGGTATTTCGGCTTGTTCACCCCCCTGTTCTACGTGTCGGCATACGGCATCTCGCTCGGGTTGTCTTCGTCCACCGCCTTTTACCTGCTGTCGGGACTCAACGCAGCTTCCTTCTTTGGACGCGTGGTGCCCGGCCTGCTGGCTGACAGGTACGGCCACTTCAACTTGTGTGTCGTGGCCACGTTGTCTGCCGGCGTTGTCGGGTTCTGCTGGACGGGGGTGACGTCGCTGGGCGGCCTGGCCGTGTGGAGTTTGGCGTATGGGTTCTGCTCGGGTGTAAGTCTGCGCGCTGCTTTTGTCGTTTCCCGTACGCAGACTGATGATGGTGACTACTAGGCCGTTATGAGTTTGCAAGGCGCTTGCGTGGGGAAAATCGCACACCAGCGTCATCAGGGGCTGGCCGTGGGCTTCATGATGGGCTCAATCGCCATCACGTAAGGGTTTCTGTCACGTTCATGAAAGAGAGGAAGAGTTGCTAATGCTCAGAAGCGCACTCGTCGGTCCGCCCATCAGTGGACAGATCCTGAGCCATTCCGGCTACCTGGCGTTGTCCATGTGGACTGGGGCGACGCTGGTCCTCGGGGCCGCCATCCTGCTGATGGCGAGATTACGACTCGATCGCAACTTGCGGGCAATCGTCTGAGGCGTTCTCTCAGGCTGGCATTGTCACTGCCGTTGAGACGTTGTATTGTGACAGGCAGTACCACTACTTGCTAACGATGTGATGGCCTCTCGTGCGAGTCGTATTGTCGAGGCTTCTACCCTCCGGTTCGGTTCATGGCCCATCTCGTTGAAGATTGAATTTAATGGTAAAATTCTCCTTATGCCTAATCATGGGGGACAGATAAACTCATGTCAGAACGCTCGATAGACTAGGATTCATCGGCTGGTGGTCTCGCCTGGCGGCCAGTTGGCCACTCTCTGTCCTGATATCAATGATCATCCTAAAGATTAGACGAGGTTTTGCATATATACACAGACATCCGAGCCAAAGAACAACTTCAGCCTTCAAGGCTGTGTCGTAGCATCGTACATCCTTGCTGGACGGTGTCCCCAACCTCTCTGTGTATTTCTGAAGATCAACCCTAGGTCACGAAAGAGGTGGGAAAAGGCATCGTGAACAGACCTTCTCTACGCTTCTGCGATGGCAGATCGGGCTAGACGCCGTCAATAGGTTGCCATTGCCCCGCAGAAAGGTCGACTATCACGGAGTCATGCAAGGGTGTCAATCTATCTGAAGCCACTACTCATGGATCTCTCGGTCAAGTGCAGAGTGTACAGCGCAAGTGGCTTTTGCAAACTCTGAGCTTCTCCTTTCCAATACTCTGTCTGTTTTAGCTTCATCAACTCACCCGCAAGTACTATTTCTGCTCGGACGACTTCGGAATCAAGCTCAGACTCTCCACAACGAGTTCTCTTCATTCAAAAGAGGCGGTCGCATCGAGCCTGTTGAGGCTGAGTGACAAGCCCGACGCTCTCGCAACAGCTCGGAGCATTCAGACTTGGCAATCTTGGCAAACGGCACCGTGTCCCGACCCTAGTTCCCGCAGGACATTCATCGTCTTTGCGAACTTGTGGGCTTCCTCCGTTACGCGTAAAGAGAACTACAACGGACTTGGAAGCCCACACTTCAGCCACGAGGACCTACAGGAACCGAACCGGCAGTGAGTGGGTGTACACACCAGCGAGGACATCCGTGAGTGCTGTCCTCTGATGTCATGGTCGAAAGAGTAGAGGCCCATCTTCCGTGGCATCCATCCACGGTCGCACAACATCAGACGGACTTGGGCGCCTCTACGATAGTACTCAGGCCACCGGTTTTCGCTTGACAACAATACTTTGAACCATGTAAAGATTGGACGTTACTGTACGTACAAGTAAGCGCCCTGGGTCCAGGACTCCAGAGTGAGCCGCTCGCTAAAAGGGGGAATCATGTCCATCCACGAGCCAGGATGACACGCAGGAAATCCCGGCAGTCGAGAGAATACGGCTCGTCTGCTTCGCTAGTGTTTCTCTGCACGCCAAAGACGGGATAACGTCCGTTCCCGAGGCCATGTCGACGTCTGCTTGGCAGTTCCAAAGAGACAAACGCAGTTACCCTTCTGTCAAGTAGATTAAGGAGGCGAGCCCATAGGCCCGTCGATGGTTTCTTGTTTCACTGCTTGGGAAGCGGACTCGGCGGAGCAGTCCGTTACCAGGATCCTCCCCTGCGCACCACAATACAAGAACCAATAAATCATGGTGATACATCACATCATTTGTGGCTCTGCCCTGTCGATATGTATTCTCCGTATCCAAGCTTGTCGACCCGCCCGATATGATCCTCGTCGGCTCCCACGCACCTCTCCACAAGCCCACGATGGCCGCGACACTCGGCCGGAAATTAATTAGGGGAAGGGGGGCCTCGCATCACGCACATATTCCTCCCCGCCGCGGACGACGAGCAATAGCATGACGCTGGTGATGAAGAGCTACCCAAGTTGAAGTGGTCGCATCCATCATGTCAACAGTCTAGTCTCTCGTTCTCCAGCTTGTTGTTCCATTCATTAGGTTGATCCATCGTTCGGTCCGGTCTTGTCGTGTGCGTTCTTTCGTTACCGCTCACTTCGCTCTCGTTCTTTTCTCCCTTCACAGGTCCATTCTTTTTACTATTTTCCAATCACAATACCTCGACACAGGATGTCTCTTCTTCTCTTCGTCGCCACCGGCCTGCTCGCCGGCGCTGCCCAGGCCTACACCCAGGTCAACGTGGCGTCGCCCTTCATGACCAAGAACATCGACCCCATCGTGTTCCCCGGCCAGTACGACAAGTCCCACCTGCACTCCTTCTTCGGCTCCGACGCCGTGACGGTCAACACCAAGACGAGCGCGGAGCTGCAAAAGGGCTGCACCAACGCCGAGAACCCCAACGACCTCTCCGTCTACTGGATCCCGACGCCGCTCTACACCGCCGACGGCGGCAAGACGTACGAGCCCATGCCCCTCTCGCGCTTCAGCGCCTACTACAACCTCGGCGAGACCGAGGCCGAGGTGCCCATCCCCCAGAACCTCCAGATGGTCGCCGGCGACGCCGCGGCCACGACCGAGGACGAGATGCCCGCCGACGCCCAGGTCTCGTGGGCCTGCGAGAACGGCGGCGGCGGCGGCTCCGCGGACGCCAACGGCTTCCCCAGCGAGACGTGCGGCACCCACCTCCAGCAGCTGCTCTACTTCCCGCAGTGCGTCAACACGGAGACGCTCGAGACGGCCTACAAGGCCAAGCGCGGCGGCAGCTGCCCGTCGGGCATGAAGTCGATGCCCCAGCTGCGCTTCAGCATCCGCTACGACCTCCGCAAGGTGCTCCCGGGCGGCTGGAGCGGCACGGCGCCCTTCAAGCTCGCCTGCGGGCCGGCGTGGTGCTCGCACGGCGACTTCATCAACGGCTGGACCGAGGAGGCGGCGCGGAACATGCTCGCCACGACGAGGGAGAAGCAGAAGTTCTCCGCCGTCGACGGGAAGCTGGGCGGCTACAACGCCGGGCCGACGTGCGAGGCCGCCGACGCGGACCCCTCGCGCGGCACCGGCGACTACGCCGAGAGCGTCAAGGCCATGGGCAAGCGCGAGGTCGAGACCTGGGGCTGGCAGAGCAAGTCGCGCTCTGTCTAGGCGGAGGAGGGCGCGTTCGAACGACGGGAGGTGGAGGGGAGTGGGTGCGTGTACAACGACGGCGGACATTTGTCAACCTGACAACTTCTTTGTATCATATGTTTGGAGGCGCCGGACGCTGCGAGGCGGCAACAGTGCTGTCGACCGAGAGCCTTTCCAATAGCACATTCAGCGTTACCAACGTGATGTTAACGACCTGCACGTGATCACCATGTGAATGCTTCTTCGCATTCTACCACATGAGCTACCGGCTCAGGTGTTGAGAGACGGGTGTTACAGTCAACACGATGGGGGCCCGGGTGGAATGGACGGCAGTCTGATCGACTGAATACCAGCGGTAGATATGTCGATCCTTGCGGGATGTAGCCTTGTCCTACCATCAGTCTGCCGTGACAGCAGCAAGATATTGCGGGTAGGTTTATGGTAACAAGTTTGGACCCAAATGTAGATGTCCAGCCTGTGTAAAACCATGACTTCTCCAGCTCCGTTCTCGTGCTTTCGGACTTTAGGAGAAAATGACTGCCAAGGGGAAACGGAAGGAAATTTGCAAAGTCTCCGAAAGTCTGCATTCAGGGCAGACAGGGTTCAGGGCTCTTCCAAGAATCCATCGCCTTGCTTCATTCCCGGGTAGGTCCCGCGACTGGGAATAGACTCGGGATAGATCGGACCGCCACCTGTCAGCCGTGGCTGGTGTGCCCAAGTGGCGTAGCTGCTGGAGGCTGAGTTGTGGCAGCTTCGAGTGTGGCTAGTCGTGGCTTCTCCGAGTGTGGCTAGTCGTGGCTTCTCCCTCGTGGAAAACCTTTCGCCAAAGCTTCACGATGGACGTTGCCGTCAAGGTTTCTCTGCGTCGCGTCGCTTCGCTGACGGATTGCTGACCATAGCCTCCTGCGTTTATTCTCCTTTTCCTGTCATTCGTTTCACCCACCATGCGTTAATATTTCACTTTGTTTCATCTGTTCCTTTGCAAAGTTGTCCGTTCGGATCGAACCTGAACCTCAACCAGACCCCCAGGGATCCTCACACCTCAAGCTCGAGCGCATAAATCTGAGCCCGCCGAACGCCTACCGGAACCTTTGGTACCCCCGGTCGAGTCCGGGGTGCCAATCGGACCTTCTAGCGGGCCATCGGACACTCTTCTCCGAGTCGCCATAGCCCGCCCGTCAGTCCACACCATGTCGCAGGGCTTCCACGTCGCCGGCGCCAGCCACGCCCTCCTCGACCCCTGGGCCAGCGGCGCCGGTGTGATGAGGGAAGTCCTAACGCGCTGGTCCGAACTCGACATCACGCAGATCGGCTCCCTCATCGCCATCGCCGGCACGGTCCCCACGGCATGGCGGTTCCTGCAGCACGCCTGGCGTCAAGTCTACGGCTGCGTGCGCCGCTTCTTCCTCGCCTCCGTGATCATCCCGGGCGGCGACCCCGTCAACCGCAGCGTCGTGAAATGGATCTCGGCGAACCGCCCGCGCCACCACCGCTCCTTCACCGGCCGGACGGACGTCGGCCGCGGCGGGGGAACCGACCGCGCGGCCGCGCTCAAGAAAACGCGCCACGCCGTCCAGTACTCGCCGCACTGGGACTCGCGCTGGCTCTGGTTCGAGGGGACGCTCCTCGTCGTGACCCGCGCCGTCGGGGACTACGGCGCCGCGCTGTCGGATCCCAACTACGACGGCGTCGGCGGCGAGGAGCTGACCGTCAGCTGCTTCGGCTGGTCCGCGGCCCCCGTGCAGCGCTTCATCGAGACGTGCCGCGACTTCGCCGACAGGCAGACGCAGTACTTTGTCATCATCTACGCGCGGGACCGCTACGGGCTCGCGTGGAAGCCCAAGGCGCGGAAACCGCTGCGCCACCTGGACACGGTGCACTTTGACGACGGGGCGAAGCGGGAGCTGCTGGCCGACGTGCGGAACTACCTCGACCCCAGGACGCAGCTGCGGTACCAGAGCCGCAGCATGCCGTACCGCAGGGGCTATCTCTTTTACGGGCCGCCGGGGACGGGCAAGTCGTCCCTGTCGGTGGCGATTGCGGGCGAGTTCGGGCTGGATCTGTACGAGGTCAAGATTCCGAGCGTCGCCACGGACGCGGACCTGGAGCAGATGTTCCAGGAGATCCCGCCGCGGTGCGTGGTGCTGCTCGAGGATATCGACGCCGTCTGGACGGACCGTTCGGGTCAGCAGCAGAATGGTCATGGAAACGGTCACGGCCACGGCCACGGTCATTCGCACGAGGGAACCCCCTCGCCCAACTGCACGCTCTCCGGTCTTCTCAACGTGCTCGACGGCGTCGGCTCCCAGGAGGGCCGCATCGTCATCATGACGACAAACAGACCCGACCTGCTCGACAGCGCTCTGGTACGCCCCGGACGCGTCGACATGAAGGTCCTCCTCGGCAACATCAGCCAAAAGTCCGCCACGGACATGTTCGTCCGCATGTTTTCGCCCGATCTCGGCTGCACATCCCACCCGGAGATGGACGAGCTCAGAACGCTCGCTGCGCAGTTTGCCAGCAAAATACCAGAAAACACCTTCACACCCTCGTTACTACAGGGTTTCTTCCAGCTCCATCTGGACAGCCCATACGACGCGGCGGCCAGCATCGGCGGCTGGGTTGAGAAGGAAGTGGCCAAGACGCCGTATAGGGAATTTGAGTTTATCCAAACTACGCAGTAACAGCGCAATCGGCGGCACGAGAGCCGCGTTCCTGTACCATCACATGTATATCAGATGTTTTATAACTGTTCTAGAGGTGCTGTCAAACTGCGCGGATGTCAGGTAGCGGGGTAATATAGGCATGTCATGATGTTAAGACTTGGAACATGTTCACACCTTTGAAGTTGAGGTCTGCCGGCAAGAGATGGACGCTCAGCTTCACAGTTCTCTCGGTGGTATGCGCCGTTGCTGAGACCTTAGCCGAAAGACCCAAAGCTCAGTCTCGTCTTGTGCAACATTGGTGTTTGTTTCTGTTATCCACTGATGCTCCCAATCGCTCCGCCAGCCTCGTCAACGTTACCTCGCACAACCAAGGGCCGGGTCAAAGTTTCGTTCTCGTGCTCTCTGCCCCATGTTTAGAGTCCTCGATGACAGCCGGTCATGTTCTGTGACATGTCAACGCCCCTTGCCTCTCAGGGGCCCAAAAGCTTGGTCGCTCAGGGGAAGAAAAGATGATCCCTACGTCGAAAGATGGGACCGTACTTTACAGAATCGAAACTTGCCTTTGATTCTGCCACCATGATGCGGCAATGGGACCAGCCCGGTGACACCAAACATGACATCGAGTGGGAAACTCAAAGATTGGACGCTTTGGTCCTCTCGCTTCGCAGTATGCCAGGAAGTCAGGCCAACGCAGGCCGTATACACCTGCTTGCCTTCTCCCACAAGGAGTGGATCGGGGTTGAGCTGGCAGATGGAATGTCTTCACGATGAGCGTCAGCTGTGTGGTTTCATTGCTTTGAGATGGCCCTTTGCGATCCTTTGATCCTCCAGGTTCATCGACTGCTCGCAAACGAAATCGAAACAGTCTATTATTACCCACGACCTATTGTCTCCGTGTGCTACCCCGACGGCGACGCTAAGCTCCCGACGGGCTCCGGCTCCGAAGCTGCTTCTCCAAGGCCCCGGGACCTGGCCATCGTCGAGTTCAACTCCAGCGTGGACGCCCGCAGGTCGATTAGAGTTACCGGAACGACTCATACGCGGTCGTGCTTCTAGGCGAAGCGAATCCAAGACTTGCCGTGTACGCAACTCCCAGCTTGCCAAGCTCGAGCCCTCTCCGAGACTGAGACGAAGCACGCGCGAGGTGGGAGCATGAGCATGGCGTGTATCACGTCGCCCCAGGCTGCCTAGTCTACTCCAGCTGCCCAGTTCGAGCCCGTCTTTGGACGGGGCGGATACGATCCAAACACCCAGAGGCCAAGATTACAGTTCACTCTACCTCTCTTCTCAAATCTGAATCCCCCTCGTCTCAACCCTCCACCGCAGAGCCATACGCTCTCCAACTCCCGGAGAGCCCAGGGACTGAATAGCCGATGCGCCTCAGCGTCACATCATCAGACGGTCTTCTCGAGTGGCCGCGACACACGGGTCATGCGCCAGGAACCTTCTCACCCCCTTCGCGTCGAAATGCCTTGATCGAGGAAACCTTCGCTCCACGATTGCCCGCCCATCCCGGCCAACATGCCCCAAGCACCGCGCGCTAGACGCTCCATGACATCCCAGCCGCCACGTAGAGCACTTTTTTTTTTTCGTCGTCGTTTGCGGCCGACACAGCTTGCCTCGAAACCGTAAACGCCCTCTATTCTGCTCATCGCGGACCACGCACCCTGGGTCTTCCGCCGGACGCAAACCGCGACAGGTCGACACCATGCTGTCAAACGTGAGGTAGGCGAGAATGGCATCCGATTGTATTTTGAGGAAGAAAGCTTAACCTAGCGGCTTCGAAACGCTCGCAATACGATACAAGGAGGCTATCACAAGAGCGCGGCTCGGTTGCGTACAAGCAAAAAGGAGTATATAACCCAGTTACGCGATGCCTCCCACATCGCTTTCTTGCTCAAGAGCAGTGACTGGTCATTGCACACATACTAGAATCTACCTAATCGACTAATTCACTCCTTTGGCAACGGCAATTCACCTCCATAGACAGACGTCACAATGGTCGCCCTTCGATTCCTCCTGGTCCTCCTCCCCCTCGCGGCCGCGAGCCCGTCCTCGCCCCAGCCGTTTGCCCTCGTCAAGCGCCACTGCGAGCAGCCCAAGAACTGCGGCGCCGTGATCCAGGGGACGGCGTGCGACTTTTGCTGCGCCGCCGACGTCAAGCCCGACAGCACCCACTGCAAGCCCAAGAACGCCGCCTGCGACAACCCCGCGGGTGGGCAGACCTTTCTCTGCGAAGACTAGGGGGATGGATGTCGGAGTGCTGGAAGATACGCGGGGGGACAGGAATTTCACGAGTGGTTTTGGGAGCGACGCAACGTCAGGATTGTTGGAGCAAGCCGGATGGGAACCACTGCCGATGGGGACCACTGGGTTATGAAGGGACCTGTCAGACTATCATCGACTCAGCGTCGGACGGCAAATCTGAAGGGGGGACTAGTCGCTCAGGCGTGTTGTCGCACATCTTCGACTGCTCCGGTAGCGCCCTCGAATGGGAAGCCTCATTATCATCAACGTGTCCAGGATGATTGCGTGTTGTACTGTGCTGTAAAAAGTCGCCGTGCCTCGTGAACACCATCGTACATGTCCAGGATCCATGAGTGATGCTGCCGTCTCGTCGGCCCGAAACTGCACGAACACTTCACGTTCATTGAATGGCAAGCAACGACAGCACCATATTTTCGGCACTCGCGGCTGTAACGACCTTTGCTCTGTACTACCCAGTTACTAGAGTTACGACAGACTTCCGTCGTAGTAAGCTGTCGTCACGCACCAAGTTTGGGCTCCGTGTGTCGTAGAAGTTTACAAACCCCTTCGCCCCGGATCCCCATTTCTACGATTAGAGACATGCCGTTCCAGACACCTATTCCGAGGCCCTCTTCACAACCAAAACACTAGTCAACAAGCCAACTAGTCAACAGGTAAGCTTTCCATCGACATAGTAAGGTAGCGGGGCGCTATCCGCCGCTCGCATGGCCGGAGCTCGGCAGAGTTTCAGGGCGTGCCGTCGTGTGGCTCTAGCGATGATGTTCCGGAGCTCGACGCAAATTTCGACAGGCCGCTGGTGTTGGCGATTGGACGGTGCTCGTATCTCACGAGAGGATCTCGCGATGGGATCCCGGAAGGTTTACCGGCTTATGAAACGGGGCCTCACTAGCGGAACATGCTTCCATCGGGCCAGCGAAAATTGCTTTTTTTGCCAAATTGTGTTTACTCATCGTCGGGCTTAGAGTCGAGATAGGCTTTTAGAGTTGGGCGTCGTCCCTGTCTTGATATTTCGTCCAAGATGCTGGCGGCCCCTGACTGCGCTCAACGTTCGCTGGCTGAAGGCCACGACTGATGAGGCTGACGTCCTGTGGTCATGACAACACATCGTCTGCCATTCAAGTATACTGCCTTTGGTCATGAAATTGTGACAGTAGCATTGGAAACAGGTCCAATGGTATTGAAGCAAGCCCGTGAGGATGGAGTTGCATGCCGGCTTGTCTTCAAATCCTTGATAGTGCCGAGTGATAGGGCTGATAGCTAGATACCTGATAGTATGACTACTGCATCCTACAAAATGTTCACTCAAGGCTTGGGAAATGAGCTACCCATGGGCAAGAGCTCCCGCGAAATCACACTGTTTCTAGGGTAGCAGCTTACGTAGGAACAGCGTGATCTTGTGACACTGAGTAGTTGCACTCTACAAAGGTATCAAAACCCAAGTCAATTCGTTTCAAGGCGTGATGAGCTCGTCGTGCCCCTCAAGTTGGGTGGCCAATTTCAGCTTTTCCACCAACACACCCCTGCCTGAGCTTGCCGCGCGTACCACAGACACAGCGCTGTCCAGATATCACCCATCAGTCGGCTGTAATCGGCTCCCGCCGCTGGTGGTTGCCTGTTGATGACGCGTACGCCAAGTACAATTCGCAAGCTGCGGCCTCTGAGTCCTCTAAAGTCATCTCACATGGATGTTCCGCTACCACTGCTCGCAGTAAGTAATGCTCGGGCTGTAACCTTTGGTTTGTCCAACATGCAGGGACTTTGGTAGTAATAAAACATATCCGCATGGAGAACGTGAAATAGTGTCTGAGAAGTAGGGCAGCATTACTTGGAATGAGGGTAAAGGACAGACCAAGTAGCCAATAGATGATGCGCTGAAGCATAGTATGTTTGTACGGCGATGACGCGTCCAGCAACCACCGATGACTAACGAGCAAATAGCACAAGGTATTGACCCGTTGGAGATGGTGATGACGCCTCTCTGCTCAGTCATTGTGGCTGATGACTGAACTATAGTCCTGAATACCGGCGCCTTTTCTTGCCAGATGCAGCACCGCTCCTAGCCTCCATTTGACTCATCACGAGTAATGAGTTTCATTGAAAGCCTAAATTCAAAGGGAAAAAAAAAACCATGAAAGCTAGATCGGGTTCTCAATGGACCTATAGTGTCTAGTCATCAACTCCTGTCAGGTCGAGAGGTTGAACGCACATCCCGATCAAGCTCCCGGCGTCCGCCTCTTCTCGCTCGGACATTACAAACTCGGATCCTGCCGTCTCTAAAGTCCTGTTCCCTTTGGAGCCGTACATCGGTTGGGAAGAGATGATGTGTGCGGCTCACTGTCAACCAATGCGTGCCTCTTGGTAGTCCTGGGCTGGCGCCATCGCGGCGTACGCTGTGAAGATTCAATACCGGGTTAAACTACATCAAATCCCATAGCAGCCGGGCTGCAGGATCCTTATTCCAGAACCGTCCGAAAGCATCAAAAGGTATGTAGACACAAAGAAAGAGCATCTCATGTCCCTTGCGTTTGGATTCATCGTTTCCACACATGGGCGCGTTCGTGTCATTTCTCTTTCCGAAAGGTTGCTACCCATCACATTTGACGCCCAACGACGGACTGCCTTCTCTTTCAACGTAGGAATCAAATTCCCAGTCGACAACCTTCTGGGGCTCGCCTACCCAGTAGCGGAATCGCCAGGCAGTAAAGGTGCAAAACGAAGTCTTGTACTGTCGACAGTTCCATTTCTGGTCCTCCTTGACGAAGGCGGCAGGGTTGGCCACTTCGCATCCCCCAAACTTTTGCTTGCAGTTGGCTCTGCTCGCATGCACTGTGATGGTCTGTACAATTCCCGCACATGATTTGTCGATCTCGGCCTGGGTTGTAGCGCAGGTCCAGTTGCGCCTGTACTTGACGACGGCTTGAATACATTGGCCGTCGGCGAGGATCGCGAGCATGATACAGGAGGAGACGAAGAAGAAGAATGGCGAGATTGAACGCTTCATATTTGGCGGTGCTGATAACCCAGAGACAGCAATGCTCGGGCGGTGGTAGAGAGGGGCAAGGGGGAGACAAGTTGGTGTGATGTTCGGGTGGCCCCATAGGTATTATAGCAGATCAAACATCGCCACGAAATCAGAGATCGCCAGCTCAGTTTTGAACACGACACAGGCCGCGTAGTTCTCTACTTCGGCCGGCGATGACGGTCATGTGCTAGCATATCCAAAGCTGACATCCTAGAAGAGAATCTCGTACGGCCTGGATCATGTTGGACAACGTAAAGTCACACGAGATGAAGCTTCCCATATTCATCTCACCGAGGACCTGGGCCGCGTAATTCTCAACTTTGATCGGCCCAGTCTCTCTCCTTTTCTCGCGTGATGCTACACGTGTCTAGCTTTGTGGCAGCCCTGAAGTGGAACAACACCAACTAGTCTCAGCTTGTCGGGGTGTAAGTAGCTTATGCGGCCTATCTATTCAGAAGATAGGGCCCCACTATAAAGGCGAAGTGAATATATAACTTCAGGAGGATAGAATAAAGGTATAGTATAGGAAAAGAAGGGGCAGGTTTTAGCTTTAGTACTAATAGAAACCTATTTTTATATTTATAATATATTTACTTCTTATTCTATATATATATATAGCTAGAACTAATAATCTAAAACTTTTTAATAATTATAATAAACTAAAAATTAATATAATTATAAATACTTATTAAGTCAACTAAAATATTTTAGTAATCTCCTAATAAGGAAATATTAGTAATAAGGATAACCCCTTATTACGACCCGTTGGAACTACAGGACCAGGGAACGCCCCGCAGGACATCCGGCGGCTGTAGGACCTTTGTATGCAGGATGACATAGGAATAATAAGGACCCTACCTAGTACGGAAGAACTATGGTATAAGTTACGTGACGATAAGATAGGGATCATTTGGGATCAATGTGATCCAGCAAGAGTTAGGGGCCAACGGATTATGTGGGATCAATATAACCTATTATAACTAAGGAACATACTAGGGATTCAGACTTATATATAAGATGAGCTCGAGTACGCTCGAGATCAGACTTCTATAGCTCTTTAGTAATCAACTTTATAATTATCCTTAGATACTCCTAACCTTATTTTTATGATTATCTTACAACCCCTTGTTAGACTTATACCTAATTATTATAAACCCTGAAGACCTAATCTCATCAATATGATAATAATACTGTTACTTATACCTCATAACCTCAACTTACTACTAACAGACTCACCTCTACTAGACCTAAAACTGGTTATAATATTTTAATTACTCCTATTTAATAAGTTGACCCTATAAAGCTTACTTAATAGTATCTAGGAAAGAATATCACCATATCTGTTAAACATTAAACCCTTTCTACTTCTTCTAGTTCTCAAAAAACACCCCATAAGGGTAAACAACTTATTAAACCTTTAGACTAAGAAATAAAAGATATCAAACCCTCTAATAACAAAGAGGACAACACTACTGAGCTTATACGACAGCTCCAGAAGACCAATAGAGATATGGCTAAAATATAGGAGATTATTAACAGTAATGCTATAGAAGTCTATCAACTCTAGTAGAATCTCTATAACAATCTAGATTAGCAGTGACTCCTCGCTTTTCAGTAGGAGGTCAACACTTTTCGCACTACTACTAATATCATCTAGACACCAGTTAAATTATATAAGAAACTTCAACTTAACTCACCTCAGGCTTTTAATAGAACCCCTAGATACCTTAAAGGATTCTTTATTTAAGTTAGAACCTATTATCAGTTTTACAACCTTAATTTCAAGGATAAAGCTGAATAAGTTATTCATACTACCTTATTCCTTAAAAGAAGAGCTCTCATATAGTTTGAACCTTATCTCACTAATTTCCTTACTCACAACTAGAACGACCTCAAGATAGAGACTTAGACCATCTTCACAAGCTATCATGGCTTCGAAAGTGCCCTAATCTTACTATTCTAAGAACCAGATGAGTAACAATAGTACGAACGAGACCTTACAGCTCTCAAACAGAAAGGCACAACTACGCACTATACAGCCAAGTTTAGACGTATTTGTACTAGACTTAACTATACTAATAATACTAAGATCTTCATATTCTACCAAGGATTAAAGGAAGATATCAAAAATGAACTTATTAAGTAAGACAGACCTAGCGACTTTATTATATATATAGAACTTACTATTAAGATTGATAACTAACTCTTCAAACATCACTACAAAAAAAGTAAATAATGATAACCTCAACAACCTAATAGTAGACATAAGTACCAAGGACCACCACATACCCACTAGAACCAATACAATAATTGGGGAACTAAACAATAATTCACCCCACAATAAAGCATATCTTATAGCTACTACAGCAGACCTATAGACCTCACCACTAGAGCTACTATTAAGGACAACAAACGATGGGACTTCAAATACTATAACTACAATAAACTAAGACATATAGCTAAAGACTACCGCTCACCTAAACACTAGTAACAAGGATAACAATTTCAGCTAGTACCTGAACGAACCCGATAAGTCAATATCGCCAAGAAAGAAATACCCCATGCCTCTCTAACCTAGACAACTTATTTTAACGATACCTATATTATATACTAAGGATCCAAGGATAATACAGGATAGTACCCTAAGAACCCTTCTGGATAATCAGGATATAATACCACATTATGCAACACACCACCACATACTAAGAAGACACTAGTAGTAGCCACTATTAAGAAGGAAGAAGACTTCACACTAATCCCTGAGTGAGACTGGGCACAAGAAAACGAAGTAGTAATCCTATAGTTATAAGTAGTTAAGAGAGAACTTCACCATAAGTTCAGCTAAACACCTGACGGACAACTACTATAGAAAATTTAGTATTAAATCTAGTAAAAAATCAATACTAGAGGAAACCTACCTCTTACTTAAGCTCTCACATAATAACTTAAAATAAGTAATAGAATGCTAATAAAGACCCTTACTATGGTTAAATACCACAAGCTAGAACGCAAAGTTAAGGAACAACTCAACAACCTCTACCAATAAGGACATATCAAAATTAGTCCAGGAATCTATATTAATCCAAATAACCCATTTAAATCAATCAACAACAACACCAAGTTAGATAACGACACTATTATAAACTCAGGATCTTCTATTTCGCAGCGACTAAGCAACAATAAAGGCAAGTAACTCAGGATTAAGAAGATTCACCTAACTCAAGATAAGTAATTTATTATATTTTATAGAGTTCTAAGCAATCAGACCTTGAACTATCCTAAAACAATCCTCTGCAACACAGATAACAAACTTCTACAAATTAATTACCTAACTCACCAAACTATCTTTTAGGTATATTATATATAAGATGATTATATACCACACCTTGGCAACAAATTCAATAGATAATTCTTCCCACGACAATTTAAGTATAATCTAATTCCAAATGTGTATCTTAATATAGATCTACCATTTTAGGAACTTCAACATTTTAATAAAGATAACTTCACGACATTCACACCTAGCAAAGACTACCCCATAGTATATGCAAACAACATCATTAGTGAATGGACAGACTGTGAGTCAGACCACTATATAATTCACTATGTCAACAAGGCAAGAGAATAGTACTATCAACATAACAAACTTTAGAAACAAGGAAAAGACACCAAAGACAGACCAGTACTACTAATACTGAAGTATAGAGAATCAATACTTAGTAAGGCACTTTGGGAAGGAAGGATCGCAACCTACTACCATAAAAACAGGACAACATCAGAATGGAGGCACTACAAACAGTTAAAAAACTAGACTTACCTACCAAACAAAGACAAAGAAAGGCAATTCAGACAAGGTCCTTATACCTAGCAACAGCAGAATATAATAACAAATACTTTTACCTCAACATAATAATAAATGGACATAAGATATAAGCCCTAATCGATTGTGGCGCTTAAGGAAACTTTATATCACCACGAGTAGTGAATGAACGATAGATCCTATAGATGACAAAAGCTGAACCATACCAGCTACGTACTGTTGAAGGAGAAAGCGTCAAGTATAGTAGAGGTATTATTAACTTAGAGACCATATACCTCCCTTTAAACTACCATAGCTAGAAAGAAGACTACATCTTCAATATAATAGAGATAGGTGATTAGGAGATTATCTTAGGAATCCTATAGTTATGAAAGAATAACCTATGGATAGATTAAAAGACTAGCTATCTCCAATAAAAGGATTTAGTCTTTGAGGACTCTCTAGACGACGAGATCCTATACAAATCAGATACAACTCTGAGAACACAAAGATTTATTACCTACCTATAAATCAAGGACATAGCAGCCCAGATATTAATTATTGTAGAAGTAGCAAGAGTTGATGATGAAATAGATCGACTTCAGACTATCCCTAATGAATACCAGATTTATAAAATACTTTTCGCAGAAGAACTTAAAACCAGACTACTAGAGCACACAAGCTACAATCATAAGATCCCTTTAAAAGAGGGGAAAGAACCTAGATTTAGCAAAATCTATAGACTTAATTAAATAGAAATAGAAATACTTAATAAATATATCGACGAATACCTTAAGAAAGGTTACATCAGATATTCGACATCACCAGTAGGAAGCCTAATCCTATTCATACCTAAGAAAAATGGTAAGCTATAACTTTATGTTAATTATTAATAACTTAATAACATAATAATTAAGAACCAATACCTATTACCACTCATATCAGAACTATAAGACTAACTTTATAGAGCTAATTAGTTTACAGCTCTCGATCTCAAAGGAGCTTATAACCTTATTTAAATTAAAGAAGGCGAAGAATGGAAAACTGCTTTTAGAATAAGAAAAGGACTTTATAAGTACCTTATAATACCTTTTAGACTCACTAATACACCCGCGATATTCCAATCTATAATCAACCACATACTACATAAATACTTAGATATTTTTTATATAGTATATCTTGACAACATCCTTATCTACTTGAGAACACTTGAAGAACATAAGGAACATGTTCACAAAGTACTTTAGAAACTTCAACAAGCTAAGCTACTAGTCAAACCAGAGAAAAACGAATTTCACATATAATAAGTAGAATACTTAGGATTCACCATTATACCAAGTATAATCAAGATATCAACCAAGAAGATTCAAGTAGTTAAGGACTGGCTTATGCTGATAAACATCAAGGAAATCCAAGCTTTCCTTGGATTCGCCAACTTTTACCAAAGATTCCTCAAGGATTACGCAAAGAAAACGATCCCACTTACTGAACTTACATGAAAAGATACCAAATTCGATTAGACCAACAGACAAAAAGAAGTATTTCAGGATATTAAGAACTAGGTCGTTTCGGAACCTATTCTTAGGATTCCAGACCCTGACAAACCATTTGAAGTTGAGACCGACACCTCAGACTATACTATAAGAGGACAACTAGGACAACAAGACACCAAGGGAGTACTTCACCCTTATACCTTCTATTCACACAAACTTAGTAGACCAGAACTCAATTACTAGATCTATAATAAGGAACTCATAGCTATCATTAAAACATTCTAAGAATAAAAACCACAACTCTCAGGAACTAAGTATGAAGTTCAGGTCTACACGGACCACAAGAACCTCGCATACTTCACAACATCCAAAAACCTTAATAAGTAACAAATCAAATAGTCAGAATTTCTTTTAGAATTCAACTTTCGCATTATCTACTATAAAAGAACAGAAAATAGAAGAGCCGACGCACTTAGTTGAAGACTGGACTACGACATCCCAATACCAGAAGAAACACAGGTTATCCTTAAAATAGATATAGATAGAAACTTTGTGCCTATACAGAAGCTACTCTTGATCGCCAGATAAGTCAATACTAGCATGACTAGAAGAATGACGCATGAGATGATCAGAAATATTCATAATATATTAACACATAGATATCAAGGAGTCACCAAGACGTTCAAAAAGATTCAACAACATTACAACAAAAGGGTTACACAATAAGACATAATTAACACAATTAAGAATTGCAAGACTTACCTTAAAAGCAAACCTAGCTAACACAAACCTTATGGTGAATTATAACCCTTACTAGTACCTTAAAAACCCTAAGAATTGATTTCCTTAGACTTCATTATTAAGCTACTAAAGTCATAAGAACTACTTACTAGAGTACACTACAACAATATCCTTGTCATAGTAGAACAACTCACCAAATACACCTACTTCATTCCTTATAAAAAATCAAGTATAACAGAAGACCTCGCATATATCTTCCTTAGAACCATTATTAACTAACACGGGCTACCTTAGGAAATTATATCTAACAGAAACAAACTCTTCATATCTAAGTTTTGGAAATCTCTGATTTCACAACTTAGAGTGAAGTACTACCTATCCACCACTTTCCACCCACAAACTAATAGCCAGATTAAACATATCAACTAGATCCTTAAAATCTATCTTAGATACTATATTAACTACTAGTAAGATAATTAGGTTACCTTATTACCAATAGCCTAATTCACCTATAACAACACAATAAGAGAAAGTACCAAAGAATCACCTTTCTACCTTAATTATAGATTCAATCCTACTACATATAGAGAACCTTAATAAGGAGAACAAGTAGTTAAAGTAATAGCAGATATTTCGAAGCTTTGCGAACTCTAAAATAAACTTCTAAAAGAACTCAAATTCATTAGATAATGAATACGTAAATACACTAATACTTCAAGGATTAGAGGACTAATTTTTAAGGAGGGAGATAATATCTACCTCACTAGATAAAATATCAAAACCAAACAACTAAGTAACAAATTGGACTTTAAGAAACTTGGACCTTTTAAAATCATTTGCAAAATCTTGAATATTAACTACAAACTCTTACTACTAGACACCATAAGATATTATCCAATCTTTCATATTTCACTTCTCAAACCAGCACCAAAAAGATCTCATATAACAAATTATATCAAAGTCAATCCAGAATAAGAATATAAAGTAGAATAAATCATCAACCATATTAATTAGTAAGACAACACTAAAATATAATACCTCATCAAATGGAAAGGATATAATCATATAGAAAACATATAGGAACCAGCATCTAGCGTCAGACACCTTAAAGAACTTTAAAAATACTAGGAACAATAAGCTAGCAAGCTAATCACAACACCTACAACTCAAGTCAGCAGACTAGTTCGCATCTAACACCCTTAACCTAAATATCAACCAAACAAGAGACCTCAAGGAGATAAAATATTCCTATATCTAGGAACACCATACTTTAAAAAATAAAAAACCTCAACCTAACTATCTATACCTCTAGGGGTACTACTTATAACAAGAGATAATAAATTGAGGCTTATCCCAAATAGAAACTAGTTAGCCTTATTAGACACCCCCTATATAGACAGATCCTAAAGCACATGCAATTCCTATACTTCTAATAATAATTCTTCTACCTCCTACTTATCCACTAATTATATTCCCTAACAAATCAAATCAAAACCATACTCCTTTAGAAATCTCTTCTACCTTTAAAGATAAGTCAAATGACCCAGGGTAGTCACTAACTACGTCTACAAGACCTCAAGAGCCTCCTCAGCCTCTTATTCTTCTTACTCTACTTTCTTTTACTCCTTAAAATAACAATTCACTAAAAACAAAAGTTAATAAACATATATAAAAGAGAAAAAGAACTATTCAATACTTATAAGCATTAGCTACATCACCACTAATCGTAATTCGTCAAGCCCCACGCAACACACTTACCACACTATTTCGAATTAGATAAGTCTATTTTATACATACAGTTATGTTAGAAGCAAGGAGAACATGGTATTACGTCGTAACCCTGGTGATCGACTAGAAGACCTAATACTTGACGGTTTCACTTAATCTAAACCTAACGACTTTCGCAAGAATTAGGTTTTTAAATATAACCTAATATAATATTAATACTAAGAAAAAGATAGAAGAATACAAAGGACAGCTAGCAACCCTATCTAGGGCTACCACCTATTTATATTAGTTTTAAGGATAAGACCTCTAGAAGGGAGACCTGATGTTACGACCTATTGGAACTATAGGACCAAGGAATGCCTCGTAGGATATCTAGTAGTTATAAGACCTTTATATATAAGATAACATAGGAACAATAAAGACCCTACCTAGTATGGAAGAACTATAGTATAAATTATATAACGATAAGATAAGGATTATTTAGGATTAATATGATCTAGTAAGAGTTAGGGGCTAATAGATTATATAGGATTAATATAACCTATTATAACTAAGGAACATACCAGGGATTCAGACTTGTATATAGAATGAGCTTGAGTACGCTTGAGATCAGACTTCTATAGCTCTTCAGCAATCAACTTTATGATTATCCTTAGATACTCCTAGCCTTATTCCTATGATTATCTCACAACCCCTTATTAGACTTATACCTGATTATTATAAGCCCTGAAGACCTGATCTCATCAGCATGACGATAATACTGTTACCTGTACCTTGTAACCTCGACTTACTACTAACAGACTCACCTCTACTAGACCTAAGGCTGGCCGTAACACCCCTCTTAAAAAGATATTAAGAACTAAACTAAACTAGGTTTCTTATTTTAAAATTATATAACTAATAAATACTTCAAATTACTTATAGAAGAAGAAAAAGAGCTAGAAGTATAATTTAAAATTATATACTATAAAGTTTATATATATAGTTAATAAGTAGAACTTAAATATTTATAAAGTAGAGAAATAACTATACCTCTTAAATAGTTACTTCTAATAACTTAAAATATAACTTTTAGAAAAATACTAATTTATAAATTAATTAAACTCCTTATAAATAATATAATAGAAGAAATTTCTTAACTTTATTACTTTTTATCCCTCCCTATTTTAACTTATTCTAAAAGATCCTTTAGGGATTTATAAATATTCCTTTTTAATTATTATTCCTATTTCAACCTATAAACTACTTATATAAGTATAAATAGAAAATAAGTAATATTTATAATAAGATATCTCTAGGGGTAAGTTAAATTAATTTAAATATACTGTTACGACCCAACAGGACCAGGGCTGAGTAGTAGGGCGCCTGGCGGCTACAAGGTATTTGTATGCACGAAGGGAAGGACACAACAGGGACCCACCGGACCACAGAGGAACTATGGTACAAGTTACATAACGATAAGAGATAAGTGATCACTCTACAGGACGAGTAATCGATCAGTAGATCCCCGAAGTGATCAGTGGGGTAAAGTGATCACCAACCCACGGGTAGTAATCGCTCCTCACCTTTAGATTAGTAAAAAACAGTACAACATTAATAGGAATAGAAAGACCTATAGTATCACAAACTTATATATAGGATGAACTTAAGTACACTCAAGATTAGACTTCTATAGCTCTTCAGCAATTAACTTTATAATTATCCTCAGATACTCCTAGCCTTATTCTTATAATTATCTTATAAACCTCTTATTAAACTTACACCTAATCACTATAAACCCTAAAAACCTAATCTTATTAACATAATAATAATACTATTACTTATATATTATAACCTCAACTTACTACTAACAAACTCACCTCTACTAGACCTAAAACTGGCCGTAACATTTTAATTACTCTTGTTTAGTAAGTTAACCCTATAAAGCTCACTTAATAATATCTAAGAAAGAATATCACCATATCTACTAAACACTAAACTCCTTCTACTTCTTCTAGTTCTCAGGGAACACCCCCCAAAGGCAAACAACCTATCAAAACTCTAGACCAAGAAATAAAGGATATCGAACCCTCTAACAACAAAGAGGACAACACTACTAAGCTTGTATGATAGCTCTAGAAAACTAATAGAGACATAGCTAAGATATAGGAGATTATCAATAGCAATACTATAAAAATCTATCAACTCTAGCAGAATCTCTATAACAACCTAGATTAATAGTAACTCCTCACTCTCTAGTAAGAGGTTAACACTCTTCACACTACTACTAATATCATTTAGACTCCAGTTAAATCACACGAGAAACTTTAACTCAACTCACCTCAAGCTTTTAATAAAACTCCTAGATACCTCAAGGGATTCCTCACCCAAATTAGAACCTATTATTAGTTCTATAACCTTAGTTTCAAAGACGAAGCTGAACAAGTTATTTATACTACCTCATTCCTAAAAAGAAGAGCTTTTGTATAATTTAAACTTCATCTCACTAATTTCCTCACCCATAAATAGAACGATCTCAAGCTTGAGACTCAGACCATCTTTACAAGCTACTATAGCTTCAAAAGTACTCTAATCTCACTATTCTAAAAACCAGATAAGCAACAACAGCATAAATAAAACCTTACAGCTTTTAAACAGAAAAGCGCAGCTACACACTATATAGCTGAGTTTAGACGTATTTATACTAGACTTAACTATACTAATAACACCAAGATCTTCATATTCTACCAAAGACTAAAAGAAGATGTTAAAGATAAACTTATTAAATAAGATAAACCTAGTAACTTCATCATATATATAGAACTCACTATTAAGATTAATAACTAACTCTTTAAGTATCGCTATGAAAAAGGTAAATAGCAATAACCTCAATAACCTAATAGTAGACATAAGTACCAAAGACTACTATATACCCACTAGAACTAATATAATAATTAGGAAACTAAACAACAATTCACCCCACAACAAAGCATATCTCATAGCTACTATAGTAGACTTATAGACCTCACCACTAGAGTTACCATCAAGGATAATAAATAACGAGACTTTAAATACTACAACTATAACAAACCAGGATATATAGCTAAAGACTACTACTCACCTAAACACTAGTAATAAAGATAACAATTTCAGCTAGTACCTAAACGAACCCAATAAATCAATATTACTAAGAAGGAAATACCCTATGCCTCTCTAACCTGGACAACTTATTTTAACGATACCTATATCGTACACCAAGGATCCAAGGATAATACAGGATAGTACCCCAAGAACCCTTCTAGACAATCAAGATACAACACCATATCATACAACACACCACCACACACTAAGAAGACACTAGTAGTAACTACTATCAAGAAAGAAGAAAACTTTACACCAATCCCTAAGCAAGACTAGGCGTAAGAAAATAAAGTAATAATCCTATAGCTACAAGTAGTTAAGAGAGAACTTCACTATAGGTTCAACTAAACACCTAATAGATAGCTACTATAGAAAATTTAGTATCAAATCTAGTAAAAAATCAACACCAGAAGAAACCTACCTCTTACTCAAGCTCTTGCGTAGCAACTCGAAGTAAGCAATAGAATGCCAATAAAGACCCTTATGTTACGGCCAGCCTTAGGTCTAGCAGAGGTGAGTCTGTTAGTAGTAAGTTGAGGCTATGATGCGTAGGTAACAGTATTATCGTCGTGCTGATGAGATCAGGTCTTCAGGGCTTAATAGGTCTAGCAGAGGTGAGTCTGTTAGTAGTAAGTTGAGGCTATGATGCGTAGGTAACAGTATTATCGTCGTGCTGATGAGATCAGGTCTTCAGGGCTTATAGTGATCAGGTGTAAGTCTAACAAGAGGGTTGTGAGATAATCATAGGAATAAGGCTAGGAGTATCCGAGGATAATCACAAAGTTGATTGCTGAAGAGCTATGGAAGTCTGAACTCGAGCGGACTCGAGCTCATCCTATATACAAGTCTGTAGGTCCTCTTGATGTTGGATAGCTAGGATAACTCATATCCAACATATCCACCTTTTGCCTTACGTCCGTACCATTTCCCGAGGTCACGTGACTTGTACCGTAGTTCTTCCGTGCCGAGTGGAGTCCCTGTTGTTCCCGTGTCATCTTGCATACAAAAGGTCTTGTAACCGCTGGGCGCCTTGCGGGGCGTCCCCTGGTCCTGTAGTCCCAACGGGTCGTAACANCATATCCAACATATCCACCTTTTGCCTTACGTCCGTACCATTTCCCGAGGTCACGTGACTTGTACCGTAGTTCTTCCGTGCCGAGTGGAGTCCCTGTTGTTCCCGTGTCATCTTGCATACAAAGGTCCTGTAACCGCTGAGTGCCTTGCGGGGCGTTCCCTGGTCCTGTAGTTCCAACGGGTCGTAACAGGTATAAGAAATAATAATAATATTCTACTAAAAAGATAAGATTAATAATAAGTAGAAAGAATACTAAAAAGATAAGATATATATAAAAATAAATAATAAAATAAAGTAGAAGTCTTATTTCTTTTTAAAAGCTAGAGATATATTAGTATTAAAGATTTTTTTATATAAAAAGTAAAAAGATATATATATAAAGTTATTATTATTATTAAAAAGAAAGGAAGTAAGGAGGGTTTTATAGAGAATAATAAAAAAAAGCTTTTACTTATAATTAGCTTTTAGTTAATTAGAAGTTATAATATTTAAATAATATAAAAATATTTAGAAGTTATATAGTATAGTTTATTTGAATAATAAGGAAGAAGTATTAAGAGGGATACTAATTATTAAATATAAAAGAGTAATAATATAGTAATAGATTAATAGGGAAGGAATAGTATTTTATAGTATTTAGTTTCTAAATTTAAAGCTAAACTATTTAGAAAAAGGGTATTATATTAAAATATAAATAATTTATATAGCTTATTTATTTAGAAAATAGGATTTTACTATAAAGGTGAAGTAAATATATAATTTTAGGAAGATAGAATAAAGGTATAGTATAGGAAAAGAAGGGGTAGGTTTTAGCTTTAGTACTAATAGAGACCTATTTTTATATTTGTAGTGTATTCGCCTCTCACTCTACGCGCACACGTAGCTAGGACTGATAAGTTCTCAGTCTAGAAATGCTTCGCATGAAATCTGCTCCGGGGCACATGGATTCTGCTTCGGGGCGGCTGGTGACGATGACTTGGGCGTGGCTCCATTTCGGCCGAGAACCATCCCCTTCAACCAACACAGAAGCTTTCTCCTCGTACTTGATTTACCCAAAGCGTCAATCGCCATGATGCCCTTCCCCAAATTGCGAATTGTGTCTGACAACAACGCTTACCATGTCACAACAGATGATTACTGCTGTCCTTTGACGGCCAACTGTATATAGCCCCTCCAGAAAGGCCTTGGTTTCTTTATGCATCTTTCGCCGTCACTTATTCTCAAGCCAAGCCACGATGAGCGCGTGAAATGCATAGTACCAAAGCGAGTATTTGCTTCTGTAAACCACTTGAAGAATGTCAAATGGAGAAAATACACAATCTCACCAACTTTCAACACGAAACCCCAATCTAACATAGGACAGCTAGCGAATCAAGCTCAACAAATCTTCCGTCCCGGGCCTCACACTATGTAGACTTTTCCTTGCAAAACAAACCCCAAGCAGAAGCCATTAGATGGCTATAATGAAAACAAAAGACACGTCCAAACCTGACTCCTCACCTGCCAAGGAGAGGGTAAACCTCCCAAGCTTGATGTGATGAGTAAGCCCACAGAGGGCGAAGAGACATCTCCGAAGGGCATTTTATCGAGTGTTTGAAAGACCTGGATACTCCGCACTGGATCTGTAGCTACCTAGCAGGGGAATCGCCAACATGGCTGATGGACTGTATAATAGACGGAGAGAACCATCAACACCAGTTCCAGAATGATATTTATTACCTCAAGTTTGAATGTTCAAAGTTCTGGACGAGAAATTCCCCTCGATCAGACGTTACAAATAGCACTAGGGCCGTCCCGATACTTAACACCGTGAAGAGTGTGGCAAGATGCGTTGTTGATGAAGTCCAAAATCAAGCTAGTTTTGATAAAAGTTGGTATAGGCTTACAGGAAGTTGCCTTTCACTTGCTCTGAGACCAAGGCTCTCCGGGCCGTGAAGTGGCTCGTCCCGTTGGCTAGCTGACCTTGCCTAAGGCTACGAGATGGTAGTGAGTTCAGTCAAGAGGCCAACCAAATACGCTGCAGTTGTATCAGCGACAGCAACTAAAGATGGTCAGGTTATCCAGCATCACAAGAAGGGCTAGAAAACCACATGGCGGCTGTTATCCGCCCAAACGTCCAAACTTCTTGTTGGTCAGCCAAGTTTTCCAGCTCGTTGCCAATGAATACGGCGGTCATGCCACGGAATGACCATCATTCATTGGTATACGGAGGAGGATTAAGAGGACTTATGAAAGACGCTGATGAGTGGTGCAAGCCCGGTGGTCATCTGAATACTGCTCACGCAAAAGCCATTGTCTCGGTAAGCGGACCTTCTTCAGCTGCTTTTTTTCTTTTCCAATGATGTGTTGTTGACCTCATGGAAACCCATTCTGATTTGACTTACTAGTTCTCGGTCTGCCGTGTAGATAGAGATTGAGCTCCACAGAGTTGAATCAGCTCTTTGAATCACACGGAAAAACACAGCCTCGGCAGCGTTGGGTACTTGAAGTCTCATCTCAGGTTGGTCACGGGGGCCCAAACGGATCGACTTCTAGATCATACGCCGCGGCGCAGTAGTCATATGGAACCCGTTGCATGTCTTTACAGCAGCAGTCCTAAGCAGTATTACCAATTCTGAGCTCTCAAATCCTTCGAGGCTGGAGATACCTGACCACCTAGGGAAGATAGCAGTGTTGATGTAGATATCTCACGCCATGCTGCGGTTAAGAGAACCAAGCCTAGGTAGGTATTCCTCTAGGATCAGAGCTATGAATAGAAACAAGCAGCTACTTTTGCAGAAAAAAACCTTCGGCTGCCGAAGCGGTTGACCAAGCTATTCTGAATGCAGTGCCAAGCTGGCCTTCCTGTCAGCAAGGGAATGCGGCATGCCTGGCCAGTTCTAGACCGACAGAATTACGAGTGCGGTTCATGCATCCGGTTTAGTGAAGGATTTCATTGAAGGGAACGATGAGGCATTGTTCCCGCGAAAGCAAGTTGACAGTCAAAATCCATACCGAGCAAAATATACAGAATCTTCCTCACAATAGGAATTCCAGAAAGGCACAATACTATATGACCACAGCACCCCCCGCACACAATCACCCGGAGTCTTACTATGATAAACAATAACCCACGACTGATTAGAAACAGCTTCAGGGAAGTTTGTAACGTCGGTCAAGTCCTGTGATGCTTGGAAAAAGTCCAGTCTAACTTGAATATGTCGTACTGCCTTTGTCGCCAGCTCATTCATATGCAACTAGCATCTGCAAATCGCCGCCTAGAGACTTTGAAGAGTCGCCGCGTTCTCAATAAAGCCAAAATTCTTCTACAGGTTCTAAACGCCTACAGGAGATGACACGTCCTCGGCCGGGCCGATCGGGGCCGCGGCGTCGGCCCGGAAAAGGAGAGAAAGCGCCGAGGGTGGGTCCTCTTCCTTTGTCGCGGGCGCCGCCGCTAGAAGGAAAATGACATTTTGCTTTGACAAAGCGACCGGGGTCGCGATTGGGCCATCCCGGGCAACTGATAAGGCTAAATTTTAGCGCGGGTGTGCTTGGCCGGGAACAGGGACATGCGCGCCGACGAGTTCCATGCCTCGCCGCCCAGGGACGTCATTCTTGATTGAGACCCTCGACTTGTGGTTCGCGATTCCACCCGCGCGCAAGGGGCCGAATTGGCGGACGTCGTCCGGACTGGGAGATGGTTCGGATGGGCGAGGTTCTCGAACATGAAGCTACATGGAATTTCCTATGGATTCAGCCTGGTCGCGCATCGCGGAGCCGGCAGTGACGTTCAAAGCTGGGGTGCATCACAAGCCCGGACGAGGAGTGCGATAGGGGTACGGAGTAAGTATCCGTACGGGGAATCGTGTCTCTGACGTCTGCTCTGGTGATTTCCAGGGCCCCTTATCTGGGGTTGAGACAACGGCGACGTAATCAACAGCTGGCTCGTTGGTCGAAAGATTGTCTCTCGTGCAGGAGCCTTCTGCGGAGGATATCTTTGAATGTCATTCATGCCGCTCATCGTCATGCAAAGGGCTCTCCGAATGGCGTTGAGAGTGCTTATCAACGTATCTTCGTGATGGTCATGCCGTAGCCCACGGAGGTATGGCTAAATGGCAAGCGTCTTGCAGATTCAGGCAAGCTTCCGAGTTCTCCCACTGGCGGAGCATAGCGCGCGGGACGTGGCGACGAGTGATGGTGGCCATCGTCCGGCAGGCGTTTGAATCGAGTAAATCCGCTCTTTCATAACCGGGGCCTCTTTCATTGTTGGTCCTGTGCCTAGCCAGGCGATCGTCCAGACAGGACTGCGACATCGTGCATATATGCATGGATAAACTCCTTTCAGGGCTCTGAGACTCGAGACTCGATAGTCTATTGCTCTGTCTGATAGGTGAGCCTTTGCATACTGAGTACATGCTACTACGGAGTAGACGTCAGCACGGCAGGGCATCTGATTCTGCGTGGCGTCAAAAGCAAACTGCGACCGTGGGATAGAGGGTCTCAAGGAGGCGAGCCGTTGACTGGGGCTGCGGGAACGCCCCGGCTGGAGATCGGCTGTGGTGGAGGAAGCCAAGTTTGGGCGCCTCCAGCTGCTGCGTAGCCATCAGGACGGACGGCGTTCGTATGTTTGACACAGTCGTGTTATACATAGCAAACGATTTCAAGGACAACGACTAGTGGGCTTCCTGCCCCCACAGGAAAGGCGCGTCTCCGGTCGCGCGCGATGGGGCAACAAGCCGATTTCTCCCTTGACATGTGCCGAAAACGGAGGCGGACGAGAACGCCGGCCACGGAGCAGACAAGGGTTGACGTTGAGCTCGGGCGGTTTTTGGACGATATCGTCTATTCCGTGGCATGTGTGGTCCAAAGATATCGGAGATGGCGAACTTGAGAAAACTGTAGGCACAAAAAGCTGGTCGGCTCGGTTGGCCGGGAAGTCGAATCATGCCACATGGACAGGCGAGCCGATGGACTTGGGTCGACTGGTTGGCTTGCTTGGTCGCTGTGACAATATGCGCCATGGATGGCTTCCCGCTAAAGCTTAGCTCATCTAGCTGCGCCGACATGGTTGGAAGAGTCTTGTCAGGAACGTAAAGTCGACCTCTGCAGCCATTGGTCCCGAGGACTTGTTCGTCCTTCTTTTCCCTCAGGACGAGGCGCATGCTGGGCGTTGGGGGTGCCGGATATCGCTCAGCGGTGGACTGCAAAATCCTTGTGATTGGTGGTCAGATGGGCATGTCACCTCGGCTCCTGTTCGCCTCCAGCGTCGATAGTTTCGCATCTTGTGATGGCTGGCATCGTTGGGTGCTGTGGCTTCTGCGTCAAGAGAAGCAACGACGACGCCTGCGATAAGATGGAGACCCAACGGCTGTCAGCTGAAAAAGATAATCGGCACGGGGGTGCGCAACCGAGTGGAGGAGAAAAAGGAATGGACGGGAATTGTCGTGAAGAGGATTGCCGTATTGGGGCGATTCCACTGAATATGCGACAGGGGACTGGGGGCGCATCCCAGGCAAGTCCCACGTCGTGAAGTCTTGTCCCGTCCGCTGGAGCGCATCAGTGGAGGGTGGGTCGAGCGATTGCCGGACTGCTGGGCCGTGCAAGGGGCTGAGGCGCCTCTGGGAGATCTGGCGATGGGCATTACACACCTGTCGTGACTAAACAGCCACAGTCCCCCAGCGACGAGTGCTGAGTGGACCGTGAGGAATTTCGTTGATTCAGCCCAATTACTATCCACCACTGACAAGTCCCGCTCGGGCACACCTATCGCAGAGCTTATCTGTGGCTCTCGTTTTGCGTTATCAATTGGCATGTCCCTGACATCAGTCGTCGGTCGAGATCGTTCGGATGGGACAATCGGCGGGAGAGGAGGCACCCAAGCATCGAAGCGAGGGAAGAAGAAACATGCACCTTGGACCTCGGTGGGAGTGGTGTCGATAGTTTCGCCGGGTGGACTTGGCGGGTGGTATTTTGGGCGTGTGATGCTTTGTCGTCGTGGCAGTGTCGCCTTGGAGTATTTGGCGATGGGATTCCGTCGCGTCGCATCCGCATCCTACAGCGTCACACGGGGCGGAGGTAGACCTGGGGAAGCACTCAGCTCAGCGGGAGCGATTCTGTCGCCGATGTGGTAATAGGTCCCGGTATTATTAGAACTTTGAGGGTGAGGCGGCGCTGGGATCGAGAGTCGAGAGATGGGTGCGAGATGGCATTTGAGAACCCCGGGCTTGGGAGACTCGCGTCTGAAATTGAATCGACCAAGAATTAGCCCACGCGCAAGCTCATCCCCAGAGTGTGTCCCCAGAGTGTGCTGCGAACCAAGGCACGAGCTTAATTACCGATCCCGTATCTGTGGCCGGCCTTGCCCTGTCTGCGCGAGTGCGAGAACGAGTATTGATACTGATACACGATCGTGAGTGCGACAGTCGTTGGGTCGCGCCTGCTTTGCCTGGTGTGGTGTAACTAAGTGCTGCGAGATAGGAAGTGGGAAGTATGCGAAAGAATGAGTACGTATCTTTCACGGACTAATTCGAATGACAGTGAGGAGCGTGGGGCACAGGTGCGATAGGCGCAGGTGTGAGTGCAAGTGCAGGTGCAAGTGCAAGGCAGTTGCACTTGCTAGGGCAGTAGGGAACGGTACGTACCCCATTCGGCAGGGCAGGGCAGGGCAGGTGCAAGAGAAGCGCGCCTCCTCCTGGCGGGCCATGTCCATGTTCCATGTCGAGACCCAAAGGCCAGGGATACCCCGAACGGCTGGGTCTGGCTTTCGGTCTGAACCACGTCGAACCATCTCGAGAGGTACCGATCGGTGAGCAGTAGGGAAGTGACTACTTGTACGGATAGTAGTGGTAATATACAGAGTACGGAGGTAGGTACAAGTACGGAGTAATTACCTATGGTATCGTAGGTACCTATCTTTCAAGGTACCATCAGCGCAATGTTCTCCGCCACTCCCACTGCCGACGCAGCGAAAAGATACCTTGCTTCCACTCCCCTCACAGTACCTGCCTCCAGTGTCCACTTGCACCTGCCACCCGAATCGTCCACTCACATGTCCATCTTGGGCCTCTCCTCCTCTGTGTCGGTGTCTCTTATCGCTGCAAACTCCAAGCCGTCAGTCACCACCATTACTTGTACACTCCCACAACGCCTCCTCCGTGTGCGGATTGCCCACGCTAGCTCCGCTGTCCACGCTTCCAGACATGCCCCCCCCAGCTCACAGTCAGGATCAACGCAGCACCGCATGCTGAGTCTGCTGCAACCAAGTCCCATCCTTTATTATGAAGACCAAGAGCACGTTGCGTGCCGTGTCTCTATATATCGTCTCTTCGTCCCTCCCACTCCCGCAATCGGTCCCTCCGTTCTTCTCTCCCGGGCAATTCGTCTCATCCTGTACTCGACCTACCCTGGCCGCTACCTTACGACTCAGCTCTGTCCGACGGACAGCTTGCTTTCTCTAGATCATAATACTGTCACCACCCACTTCTCCATCATCCCAGCTCGAAGTGGACTTTCCACCTTCTCGTCCGACGCTCGACACCGTCGCCCATCATGTCTTATTCTCACACTGGAGCTCCTACCGAGTTCAATGGCACCAACGCCGACTTTGGTGGTGATTCCAGTATGTCTACTATGCCATAGACTGCTTTGGCGTCTCCATGCTGATTGCTCCTCACAGCCACCACCAACCTCAATCAATGGTACCAATCGGGCGACCAGTCCTACATCCTCGTCTCCGCTGCCATGGTCCTGCTCATGATCCCCGGAATCGCCTTCCTCTACTCCGGCCTCGCTCGCAGAAAGTCGGCTCTGTCTCAACTATGGGTTGTCATGATGAGCTTCTCCGTCATCGTCTTCCAGTGGTATTTCTGGGGTTACTCCCTGGCCTTTAGCGAGACGGCCACCAACGGCTTCATCGGCGACCTTCGACACTTTGGCCTCATGAAGGTCCTCGCTACCCCTTCCCAGGGCTCGCCTCTCGTCCCCGCACTCCTCTACTCCTTCTACCAGATGATGTTCTGCGCCGTCACCGCCGCTCTTACTGCCGGTGCCACCGCCGAGCGTGGCCGCGTCATTCCCTGCATGGTCTTCATCTTCTTTTGGGCTACTCTCGTCTACTGCCCTCTCGCCTGCTGGGCCTGGAACGCCAACGGATGGGGCTTCAAGTACGGTGTTGTCGACTACGCCGGCGGCGGTCCCGTCGAAATCGGGTCCGGAATGTCTGCTCTCGCCTACTCGTGGGTTCTCGGCCGTCGCAACGAGAAGATGATGCTCAACTTCCGTCCCCACAACATCTCGCTTATTACCCTCGGCACCATTCTGCTGTGGTTTGGATGGTTGGGCTTTAACGGCGGCTCTGCTTTTGGTGCCAACCTCCGTGCCGCCCTTGCTTGCTGGAACTCTTGCCTTACCGCCATGTTTGCCGCCATGACCTGGTGCCTTCTCGATTTCCGCCTGGCCAAGAAGTGGTCTCTCGTCGGCTGGTGCTCCGGTACCATCTCTGGCCTTGTCGCCGCTACTCCTGCGTCTGGTGTCATCACCCCCTGGGCGTCCATCATCCTCGGTGTCGTCGCCGGCGTCGCCTGCAACTTTGGCACCAAGAGTAAGTACTTCCGAGCACCTCTGACGCATCATCACCATCTAACCATTCGACAGTCAAGTTCCTCCTCAAGATCGACGACTCCCTCGATGTCTTCGCCGAGCACGGTATCGGCGGTATCGTCGGCCTCATCTTTAACGCCTTCTTCGCGACTGGCTCCATTATTGGGCTCGACGGAGTCAACGTTGGCATCACCGGTGGCTGGGTTGACGGCAACTGGAAGCTCATGTACATCCAAATCGCCTACATTGTCGCCTGCTCCGCCTACGCCTTCGTCATGTCTGCCATCATTGCCAAGGCCATCGACATGGTGCCCGGTCTCAAGCTCCGCGCTTCCGAGGAGGCTGAGTTGCTCGGTATGGACGACGACCAGCACGGGGAGTTTTCGTACGACTATGTCGAAGTTCGCCGCGACTTCCTCGCTTGGACTCCCCACCAGACCGAGCCCGCCGGCGAGGGCAAGTTCATCCCTCAACACGGTATCGAGGAGCACCAAAACATGGCCAACGGCGGAAGCAGCGGTTCCGACGAACCCAAACCCGTCACGCCAGAGGGACAAGTCAGGAGCGAGAAGGCCCCCTCGCTTTAAGAGACGGGCAAGTTGTGCAACTTTGAGTTCAAGATACCGTTGATTTATTACGACGCGGCATGCGTCAAATGGCGAGGCGTTTCTACAGGATGGGATCGATTTAGTCTTTTTTATCGTCGAGAGGATATCCCGCGTCACGCGCGAAGCGAGCATACTTATTCGTCTGTATTAATACCCAAGACATAGTGGTACGCAAAAGCGAATCTATCAAACATTTACCATACTACATGTCTCTGTTCCGGATGACTTTTTCTACGTTGCCATTCGTCGAGGGCTACCACCAAGTCCAGCTGCGTATCTACGTCCAACAGGATTCGCGAGGACGCACAGTTAGAGGTCCTTGTCGGAATTGGCGGTGTCACAAGTTCAGTGGAATAGCGCGGGGGGATTGAAACGCCGCCAGCAGCTTGGCAGAAGCTCTATTCCTGTCGTCTGTACTATTATGGAAGATCTGGCCAGCCAGCTCGGCCTCGTACTGTGTACCCAGGAACGCTGTCGTTCCATCCGTCAATTTGACTGAACATATCTACCCCGAAGCGGTGGTATTGACGGATTGAGTTTTGCTGTTAGAGTTTTCACGACACGATTCAAGATTGCGACTGGCGAATGTTTGGGCCAACCTTGCCCGGGCGGTTTGGCAAGGTAAGCAGAGAGAAAGCACTCCCATGGAGAAGGACGCTTTTCGTCCCGGGAAGTCGATTCGGCCAAGCTCGACTTTGGCCGAGTCAGCTGGGGGACGGCGGGTGAGGTGTTCGCTGGCCAGGGGGAGGGGTTTGTGATTGCGGTGTGTTCGGCCGACGTATCCATTCCCAGAGGCCGGCCAGTTTTGGGCAGCAGGCCGACTCAATTGCAGTCTCGTTTTGCGTTCAAAGGCCCTTGGGTTTACCTTTTTGCAGATACGTCTTGGCGAAACCTGCGTCCAGGTTCTCATTTCGCGCAGATCCCGTACCCAGGCAGCACCGCGGGACCAAGCCGGTATGCCGGTCGGTCGAGTCAACGTCTGCGCACACTCTCGCATTTCCGAGGCAGCAGAGGGAGCGGCCATGTCCGTCGGACGTACTCGCAGTATGCCACATCAGAGCATGTCGCTGATGAGTAAATCGCGGTAATAATATCAAGTACATTTGCACCCACGCCACTGGCAAACCACTGGCGCAACCACACCACTCGTCTGTGAACGACACCGATAGCCTCGGACCCTGGTCATTTCACTAGCAAGTCCCGAGTATTGCCTTTGAGGTTCAAGGA
Source organism: Colletotrichum sidae (assembly GCA_004367935.1). Lineage (NCBI taxonomy): Eukaryota > Fungi > Ascomycota > Sordariomycetes > Glomerellales > Glomerellaceae > Colletotrichum > Colletotrichum sidae. The sequence continues at coordinate 288,907 of QAPF01000035.1, forward strand.
TTACCGTGGCTCTTGTCTGTTTTCCTCGCACCGCCCCCCAGCCCACGCCGCGCCGGCGCCGGTTCCTTTTGTCCCTTGCAACCCTGTCCGTCGACGGTGCGCCCCCCACCCACCCACACCTTTTGCGCCCCGAAGTCGCAGAGATAAGAAATTGGGCTCTGAGTGGTTGGGCAGGGAAGAGCTGAGATTTGGGTATCTGATGGGACGCGTACGGATATACTGGGTATGCAACTCTTTGCGGGTCTGCGCCGGGGACGCGATGATGGAGATGACATTTGGGCGTGGATGACAATCTGAGGGAGAGAGACTGTATCCGTACTGCATCGTACGGAGAAGCATGGTCTGGATGATGGGTCGCGTGGGACATGGGGGTCGCACGGAGGAGGGATGGCGGACGAGCTGGAGGCGACAAAGTGACAAGAAGAAGAAGAGAGGTTCGGGGGGAGAGTGGGAGGCCCGTCGCCGAGGGGAGAGGAGACGCGGCGAGTGGGAAATTGCCAGTTGCCAGCAGCGCAGCATTCGCCCTTCTTGGCGAAAGTCAGTACGGAGGAGATTTGCCCACATCGTGTGGTCAGTCGTGTCTACCACGACCGCCGAAAAAAACATCGTCAAAAGATGAAGTCACGTTCGAGAGTGCGGCTCAACAAGAAGCCGACGCACGTCAATATGCAAGTCGAGACAATGTCGCATGCAAGCTAGGATCGGCTTCTTGTTTCTTATATACGTCCATACAAGTAGATTTTCGGTTTTCCCCCTTCCCCAGATTCTCGGGACGGTTCGCGGGAGGGAGAGCCTTATCTCCTGTGCCTTCCTTCTCCTAAAAGAAATCTCCTTCCCGCACCAGGCAGGGCCAGGAGGAGGGAGAAAAGAGCGAGTTGGCCATACAGAGACGAGCTACACGGCCGGGCGGACGGGTTGGAGATGCTGGACGACCCGGGTGTTTGGGCGTTGCGCCCGCAAGAGGTGGGTTAATGTGAGGGCGTTGCGGGCGCAAACGTAGATGTTTGCAGCGTGAGGCATGGTGGTGTGGCGGGCGGGTTTTTGGGGGGTGCGAGAGAGAGCAGGCGTATGTTGATTATCTAAGAAACGCAGATAAGATAAGATTGAGGCAATCACCCCCTGTGGCTGGAACCCAGGCTGGTGTTGGTATACAGATGAGTGAGGCACACTGTGCAAAGCCACAATGGAGCAAGACGTGTCGTCGAATTTAACCTCGCGACAAAAAGCCAAGACGCGGGCGACAATGCGCGCAACACTGAGATGTCGTCAATCGTCCCAAAACGAGACGGAGGTGACATGGCGGCTCAAAATGTGGACACTGGGACGGGAGCGGCAGAGAGGGAACAGGAACAGCAACGTGGGCTGCTGGGTTTCGCCGGCCGCGGTGGCCAGAATGCGAGAAGGGCTAGTTTTCATCATGTAAATATCGCGTAACTGTTTCCCCCCCCCCTTCCCCCGTTTACCCCAATTGAGGGGCCGCGCGACGGGACTAGGGAAAGCTTGGCCTTTTCTTTTTCACGGTGACGATGATTTATGAATGTACTTTGATGTGTTTGCGGGATGAAATTGATATTGGCTTCGGTTTGGGTCAATACGTTTAATTGTCGGTTCGTGGCGGTGGCTTGGTAGAGGTGGACGTTGTCGAGTCACCTCTGGGTGCCCTGCCTCATCATGTCGGCCCTGGCCCGCGAGCTGGGACTGGCTGCGCTGTTTGGTCTTGATTCTACAGTGTTCTTGCTGGCCGAGTTATTCATTAGTTGGCCGTATGCCACGTGGTGTTGGGTTCAATCTCCATCGTCCAACAAGGCTTTTCAAACGTCATCGCATGCGCATGTTGAAACCAGCCACTATCACCACCGCACCTCTCCTCAAACCCAATCTTTCAGGATACCCCTCCAATGACGAGAATGCAACCATATATCAGCTACAAGAAAAGGGTCGACAATCGCACCAGAGCTGAGCGAAAACAGCGAAAGATATGCATCGAGTATGGGGAAAGCTCAATGAGTTTACCAATCGCTACTAGCTAACATGAATCACCGCTCTGAAAGTACAAAACAACCGCCTTGCTCCCATCCAACTCCACAAAAAGAGGCACGCTCGCTTTCCCGACGAAGACCACAAGAGCCTACACCATGTCGCAACCCAGACACCACCTCAAGACCGAGAAGAGCTTCATCGAGACTTGTCATCAGCTGTACAATTGGCCGGCTCTGCATCCACAACGCGTTCCGTGGACTTGTTCGAATCGCCACCCCGGCGAATAATGGCATCCCATCGGGCTGCTTCCTCGAGGCTGACAGCTTCGCCTTCCTTGCCAGGTGTTTCCAGAGCCTCCCTCATCGTTAGGAGTTTCATCATACCCGCCGCGGCACTTCTTATCTTCTCTTCGAGCGCGTCCACTTGGTTCTGGACATCAATTGATGTCTTTTCGATAGCTTCCAGTTGCTCGTCGAGAGCCTTCAAATAATGGTCGACACTGTTCGTCTGCTCCTTGGCATCGCCCACGTGCCCCTCGGTGTCTCCCGTCTCATCCTCGAGCATGGTCTTCGTCGCCGTCTGAGTCATGTTCTTCGTCGCCGTCTCAGTCATGTTCTTCGTCGCCGTCTCAGTCATGCTCTTCGTGGCAGTTTCATTCATGTTTTTGTCCTGTCGATACTTTGATATGTCTTCTTTTGTCCCTGAAAGTAGATGCTATGTTGATGAGTTAGTCAGACGGCTTCCTTTCAGCGGGATGCTGCCGGTTGCGTTGATGTAGCACCACTAACAAGTACGACGACGTCGAGTTATTGAAGTGTTTGGAGGATGAAGAGGCCACCCCAACGTCTCTGCAGCGGGGTTCCTTTTCATTCCCCTTCGACGGGTACCATCCAGACTAGGAAATCAGCAACGACTTTCCTTTACCTTCTAACTCGAAAATACTTGGTAAGACTGTTTCTTTCCCTTGTGGTCGATTGTAGGACTCTTTGCATGTGGTACATGCTCACTGGGAAGCCTCGGCCATCAGTTCGATTCGCGCCAACTTCGACCTGCTGATAGAATGCAGGTGGTTTTGAAATGTCCTTCTTTCCAATGACGCCGAGGGAGCTTGTAGTAGTAAGTGCGGCGGCGCCTGTGAACATCATCTTGCCCCTGAACCAGGCATTCGCGTTCTCGTTGTCGTTCTCCGCCACTAAGTCCACAATGTCGTTCATTCCCCAACCGAGCCAGAGGTTAACGGCACTCATCAGGGCGAAAGCTGTACCTAGGCCATTCGTGATGACGGCAAATCTGGCAGGTGCCTTAAAGATGCCATTTTGATGTCAACTTCGATCCCTTGACTCTTTCCAAAGTCGGTGATGCACCAACCTCAACCAGGGTCAGACCTAACCCATGAATAAATCCTTTGCCTTTCACCTGCGTCCGAGACTTGCCACACGACCAAGCTCCCAGCTCCCTAGTCCGGTGCAACCCATCTCACGGATTGCTCCTCATGCTCTCTGGGCCTCTCAACATGGTCGTCAGTCCTCGCCCAAACCTCCTTGCCGAACATCCTCATCATGACCCTAAACGCCAGCACATCCGCGGGCATGGCACCACCATGAAGCGAGAAAGTACGGGGGGCACGATTATTTGTTTTAGCCTGTATGAAGATGCGTATTGTATGCCGTAGCTGCTTACCGTTTTCATGGTTTTAGCCGGTATCACGACTTCACATGAAGTACATGAGCGTTTATAGTGGTGTCCGTGATTGAAATTCCAAAAGACAGAAGGGCAACATGTACTGGGGTTTTGTGGCAGTGGTTGTAACTAGCACATTGCGAAAGGGGTCATCAATAACTACATGCCATTCCTTTTCCCACTTGCCCTTCCAAGCCCGTATCTTTTCTCGCGTGATCCAGCCAGGAGGTGAACTCGCAACTCTCTCTGTCTGTACACCCCCCAGTCTTTCCAAGCCGTACTCAAGCACACACCGAATACCTTGGTTGGCTACCAAGGGGCATCTACCGAATGAACACTAGCCGTCACTCAAAATCAGACACCTTAAGCCCGTGCCCCAAGTGATCCCTTGCTCCCGTGAATACACCGACGAAAAAGACGGACGATGATGACGGATAGTGCCCATCAAGACTCGAGAGGAATTATCCAGCAGATTGTCAAATAGTCCAAGTCCGTTTCTTGGGAGGCAAACACACAAAATCAAATTATCTCATTTGGAGTTGGAGTTTGAGGCCTCTGGGGAGCAGAGAAAGGAAGAATTCGTCCCTCCTCTGTCACATCTTATACCCAAGTTGAGCTGTCTAGCAAAAGAACGCACATGCCGTCATCTCCAACCCGTAGCTGTATAGTGGCATATTTGCCTACAGCTGCGCCTAGCTCCGCATCATTTTCTCACGAATCTAGTGGATTCATCATCTACAACACAAGACAAACTGTGTACTGAGACTTGACAGTATTACATCAGCCAGTAACTAGAAAGCATGCCAACTACTTCAAACCGCTGGATGCCACCCATCAGACACATCCTCTTTAGCATGTGTGGAAGGAGACTACACTAAAATAGTGAGATACATCCCGCATCTCACCAAATCACAGTGGGGGAGAAAGAGAACGAGAAGAGAAGCTGTGTTCAATTTCAAAGCCTGACTGTATCTGTATCGCCTAGCGCCCCATGCATCAACACGGAACTAGGCTTGGAAATTACCCATGGGTACCCAGCTGGGTAATACTTCTTAGAGCCTATAGGTAGTAGTAGGTACTTATTAGGTCTATAAGTAGGGTATAGGTATAGGTAAAAAGGTAATACTACTTATAGGTAATAATAAGTTATTTAGAACTACCTATTTTATAGATTAAGTAATACTAAGTTACTTAATATTACCTATAAAATATTTTAAAAAAATAAAAAAAGAAGAAGTTTATCTTAGAATAAGAAGTAAAATAATAGCTAGGATAGTAGTAATTATTATAGTTTAAATAGAAATAGATATAAATAATTACTATAAAAACTACTAGTTAGTTATTTTTAAAATTATAGTTCTCTTTCTTTTTTCTAATCTTACTTAATTTTAAAAACTCTTATTATTATTATAATAAGATATTTAAAAAAAAGGTTTATAGAATTATCTCCTAATAGAATATTCCTAAAGTTTAATAAAAAGGGGAGGTTTAGAAAGGGAATAAAGTTCCTCTTAGAAACTTAAGTATTAAATTAATTAAACTTATTATTATTATTAAGATTATTATTTTTAATTATATTTCTATTTGAAATAATACTAATTCTATCTTTATAAATACTTTTTTTAGAGAAAATTTTAATTAAAAAGTTAGTAAGTAATTAATAAGTATTAAAGTAATTTTTCATTTTTATTTTATCTAAAAGAAAATTATAATTAAAAGTAGTATAAATAGTATATTAGTGTTTTTTAGCTATCTTAATAGTTTTATCTTTTTTATTAAGTATTTTTTCTAATTAAGAATAAGATAGCTAGGTCTTTTTTAACTATTTAACTTTAATTATAAGGAATTTAAAAATTATCTTAGCTGAGAGGTTAAATTAGGAATAGTAGTAAATATTATATATTAAGTTAAATAAATATTTAAGAGGAATAGAAGTTGTTTAAATATAGAGATAATCTGTAGCTATAGTATAAATACCTTTAAACTAGAAATAGCTATAATTTAGTTTTAACTAAAAAGCTTAAGCTGTTTTATTAGTAAGTATAATTATAATAGTAATTAGAAGTATTCTAATAATTTGATAAATAAAATAAATATATTTATATTAAAGTATTTATTATAAATATCCTGGGTTTACTATATTTTTAATTGAGAATTTTGTAGATATTTAGTATATATAATTACTATAATAGATTACTATAAATATCTTTTTATCAGACTATGAGATTATATTATTTATATAAAGCTAAATAAATTTGAAAGTTAAATATTAGTAATCTATTGGATAATTTATTAGGTTTTTAAATAGTATTAGTTAGTATAAACTTTAATGAAATCTTATTTAAATTATTATTAAAGAATTTTGATATCTATAAAAGGTCTAAGAGTTTAATTAAAATTAAATTAAATATTTTATATTTAAAAGATTGAAGTATTAGGAATTAGAGTTAAAAAAGTAATAATACTATAAATTTATAAAGAATTTGATTTAAGAAGTATATTAATATATTTTTTTAATTTATTATATCTATTTAAAATAATATTAATAATCATAGATATCTAATTATAATTATTATTATTAGTCTTCTCTTTTAGAATAATAATATATATTTAAAAGTATAGTAAAATAATTTAAAAAAGAATAAAAGTATATTTAAGAATAATATTTTATATATAGTTAATAAGGTTAGTATATAAAATAAAAGGTTTTATAATATTAAATAAGATATCTAAAGTTTTTTATTCTATATTTGAAATTATATTTTTTTAGTTTTCTTTTTATTTCTAGAATTATATATTAATAGTTAGCTAGAAGAGTCTAGTTTGAATATATAGTATAAT